>WYDI02004260.1:64942-84494 GCA_009867235.2 Psittacus erithacus | reverse complement strand
TAACTATAGTATCCCTTCCTGTTATCTTTCACATCCCTAGCCAAGTTTAATTCTAACTGGGCCTTAGCTTTCCTAACCTTTTCCTTAGCTTCCAGGACATTAATTAATAAATACTGGGATTTTATAAAACCGAACTTTTTTTTTTTCTTCCATTTTGCATCCCTGCTTTCTGTGGCTTTTGGACAAATTTCATATTTACCTTTTAGTCAAAGTCAACATGATCTAGGTAGGCAAGCTGTCCTGGTTTCCAGACCCAAGTCGTCCAGTGAGGCGGAACTGCCATGCAATTGTCTGCATCTAACAGTGGAGATGTCCCTACATCTCTGCTGCTCTTCCCAGAGCACTCTGCACATGGAAACACTACCTTTCTAGCTATAGCTGTGCTCAGTACACCTCGCTGGTTCAGGCACATAACCTGATAGCTGGTCACACAACTGCTGTAACTGAAGGATCAGGGAATTCCTTCCTGACTCCAGCTGGGATTTTTATGGCTCCTCTAACATAGTGCAAAGAGGTCAGTGAGCATCTGTTTCTTTATCTGTAACCACCAGTCATCTGTTGATTCTCTTTTTATGTGTCCTTAAGCTTCACTTCTTCATGAGAAGTGAGACTAAACCTTACTTCTTCAGATGGAAAGGGAAACTTTTGTTTAAAGTGTGAAAAATGGAATAATGAAAAAAAATTACAAAAATTAATTTCTTGCTTGAAAAACTAATGTCTGACTTGGTCAGTGCTCAGTTGGGAGTTTGATTCAATGACTACAAAGTGCTGATTTTAAGATGTTTTGATAAGTGCCAGGAAAAAAAAGAAAATACATTATCTTCTTTTCATAATTTCATTTCTCTTCATAATTTATGGAAGAAATTATCTTTCATGTCTGGTTTTGTTAATTTTATATTTTTAATAAGGAAAAGATCTTGCAGTATTCCACTGGAAATACTGCAGTCATAAGGAAATGCAGTGAAAATATACATCTTTGAAATTTTCCTTATCCTTCTCTACTATGCCAATGTGCTATATCATTCACTGTGCCCAATTACAAGGGTACCTCAAACTTACTATTAAGATGTCCTTTGAACATATCTTAGAAATATGCTTTGTAATGTAGAAATATGTTTGTTCACACAGTAAAGATGTATTAGTTGTCTTTTTTTTAATTAAAAACCTGAATATATGGAAAATTATATTGAGTTCTTATTGGTATTAAAAAAATGGTAATTCTTTGTATGCATTTTAGCTTTCCCATTAGAGTTGAATAGAATAAGGTCTTCCCTGTTGAAAATCTTTGAGCTTGTTAAACTTATTCTGAGACTGCAGAAAAAAGAAAACTTCAGTTTTTCAAATAGTTTTTTTCTTTGACATGAACCCATTTCCCTTAAAATGTCTTCTGAAACAGCAGATTGTACTTTCAATCTCTTTTTTTTTCTTTTTATGTTCTTATATACCAGCTAATCAGGCAAGTTAATAGCTATCACTTCTACTGAAATCAATTCTTAAGAATATGAATAAAGCAGACTAAACATACATTATTATTGGAATCAAAGAAATTAACTTGCAGAGCCAAATTTTTACAGAAGTTTTGTAACTCTCACTCCTCTGTATTTGAAATTATTTTCATTGGCAGAAAAAGACAATATTTACTAAAGGGAAGACCTTAGGAAAAATTCTGAAGAACCATTCCTAATATGTACTTGTTTGGTTGATACGCTGGAGGGAAGGAATGCCATCCAGAGGGAACTTGACACACTTGTGAGGTGGGCTGATGCCATGCTGAGTGCAAGGTCCTACACCTGGGTGAGAGCAAACCCAAGCACAGCTACAGGTTGGGCAGAGAAAAGATTCAGAGCAGCCTTGCGGAGAAGGACTTGGGGGTGACATGGTTTAGTGTGAGGTGTCCCTGCCCATGGCAGGGAGGTTAGAACTAGACGATATTAAGGTCCTTTCCAACCCTAACTATTCTATGATTCTATGATCTAAATTCAATCTAGGGAGTTGTCGCTTTCAGAACTATGTACATCCAACTCTCATCATCTTTCTCACCAGTCTCAAAGGTCTTAGATCTTATGGATTTGGGCCTCCTGGCTGTACTAGAGTTACTGGATGGGTTATAGGACATTAGGTAATACGGCCTTCTTTTGTGGGGTGATCACAAAATGAAAATGGTCGCATCGAATATCTTCGTCCTTGATATTTAGAAAATTAAAACAATTGTTATACATCCTTGGTAGTTTCAGGTTTTGGATTTGTTGACCAAGGTACAGGTAACTGAAGCTGATTTTTTATTTTTTTTTAATATTAAAACTTAATGTTAAACTTTTTGAACCAGGCTCTCTCACAAAGGCAGATTCTCTCTTGGCAGCAAAACAATAGTATCTGTCATGTTTGACTGCATTCTGACAGTTATATCACACGGGCACTTACACATAAAGAAGCTTTGCTTTTCCCTTCATGAAAAATCCTTTTTCCTTTCATGAGGTGAGTGAGGTATAATCCATTTCATTGTTAAAACTGGCTTACTTTTTGTATTGGCTGATGCTAAAGCCCTTTTCTTATCACTAGACCCAATTAGTCCATACAGAAAATGTGCAGAAGATAATGCAAAGTGAAATTTTAAAATGTCCTGGAGTGTGAATTTGCTTGATACAGGTCCTCAGCATCTGGGAAAACTACTCTGTATTTTTTAAGAATGAAAATAAAGTCCTGCAACTATAGACAGTGCCAAGACGGTCTGTTTATTTATCCTGCATAGTTTGCAGACCCAGATTTTCTTAAATTTCAAAGAATTTGTGGTTTTATATTCTGACATCATCAGGTTGCACTTCTTTTGTTAAATTTGTCTAAAAAACAATAATGAAATGAAACTATTTTATCAAGGCCTTTGGGCAAAAAGTATTCTGCAGGGCTGAATGTTTGCACTGCTGAACACTCCCAGATCCCGGTAAAATCTAAAGAACTTGAGATGTGGTGTGTGGTAAAACTCAGACTACTCAGGTTCTCTTTGGAGCTTTAAATGCAGTGCCTAAACTGAAACTCAGTGATTTCAACTTTTTTTTTCTCCTTAGGAAAACAAGAAGATACTATGCATAGTAACAAATCCACCTGTCCCATAGGTGAGTAGTTATTTAATTCTGATGCACCTGTATTATAATTTTTTATATTTCCACCACACACACCATAGATTTCTCCTGCTAAACATCCTAGATCCCTGTAATTCATTTTACAATGAAATAAATATAGTTTCCTCAGTTTCTTTTTCTTTTTCTTCCTCTGTCAGTAGGTTGTTTACAGAGAGCTGTGCTTTTGGGCAGTTCTCTAAGTTATCCAAGCACAATTCATGTTTTATCCTTTTTCTTTACTTTTTTCTTTTTTTTCTTCTTTTTCCCAGGATCATTTCTGTCTCATAGAGTCATGATAGCTAGGAGATATGCCTAAACTCTCTGAGCAACCTTCCTTACTTCATCACTCACTATCTCTATACTAGGGTAAAATAAAATCTTTTCAGAAGGACAAATTCAAGTACATAGAATATGGCTTTTCTCCATGTAAAAATGCTATTTTATTGAGACCTGAATTTGAAACACAGAGAGGAATTCAGTAACTATGATTAGCACATAAAACAAATTTGTGCATATATCAAACATTTAAGAGGTATGAACATGGTATTTGATGCAGATTTTACTCTATATATCATTTATCATTTTCTCATACTTAACAGTTATGCATTTTTTTTAAGAAGGGAACATTTCAGGAGATAACCAACACTGGAATTATCATATATTTTGCAGCTGTCATTAAAAGTAAGACCAGTGTGTCCTCTGCATAATGGGACATGCCACAGCCAGTGAGAGAGTTATTCATTGTTAACTTGTCATGGGAATAGTCCTACCAAGGGTTTGAATTTCGGACAATGGATTTAGTGTTATGCCAGTCACATTTTCATTATAAACCACTAAGCCTATAGATGGATGAGATAATTTTCTTTGGTGTTGAAAACTGATCAGCACAACATTGTAGTAATTGATTAGATTGATTTCAAGGGACAGCTTACAAGCTTTGAAACTTCTTTTTTTTTTTAAATTTTCCCTGTAGTTAGCATGGCTTATGACTATTAATCTTTACAGTAAACTGCAGCGCTACTCTCTTAGGATTTTGAAATTTTGTTCGTTTAGACCAAACTTGGTCAAACTGGAGTCTGCAATCATTGGGTTTAGTAAAAATGGGGAAAAAGGGAATGCAGATGTGCTCTTACTTAACAACAAACCTGCTGGAAAAATGCCAGGAAAGGCTAAAGGATAGAATAAGCAAGTAATTAAGGAGTATAACAGAATCTTAATTATTATGCATCTATATATTAATGAATATCTATGTATATGCAGAATTTTTATTTAAAATCTGGAGAGGCAACATTTTTTTCTTTAAATGAGTTTTTTTTATGTTCTTGTGCTGACACAGAAAGAGGATTTGTTAAAAGAAATAATATTTAGTATCTGGGAATAGGGAAAGGCTCATGTTGGAAAACAAATCTCTTAAACAGGATGGTTGATTACTGTACGGATGGCAATAAGATTCCTGTAAACATCCTTACAGCAACACATTCAGCAAGAATGAGTGAGATTTACCAGGGACTTGGTCTTCTGCTCTTTACCAGGGACTTGGTCTTCTGCTCTTTCCTTAAAATACAACTGGACTATAGTCCTACTACTCTAGAATATGTATGACCCATCACTGTTGTATATCTTGACCTACATTCAAGAAGCCTCTTAATTATCTTAGTAAAATATGAGACTGTCCCACATGATGATTTCTGCATCTGCAATAAGAGTTTCTACTGGACATTCACAAATGTCTTTCTTACCTGTGTACCATCGTCTTATTCGTTTGCAGCAGGAAGCACTTGAGAGAAGGAGCCTACAGGAAGCCAGATTCTCCACCCTGGATGTCAGTCAGAAATTTCAGGAATATTGTATGGCTTAGGCACAGCAGAGGCTGCATGGGGAGAATCTTCAGGACAGTAAAAATCCCACAGGGAGTACTCCTGCACTGATAAGTCGAATACTTTGCCGTGAAGGTGGGTACAGGTTCCGTCACTTCAGTTATCTGGTTTCAAGCCAGTGCATTGTCTCATTCATGAGAATTCTATCAGATAACCTTGTGACCACCTGGGGAATTTATGTCTTAAAGGCAGACACACAGCCAGAGCCTTGATAGCCAGCAGCATCACAGTTATGAGTAAAGAACAAACTTGAATTTTGTACTTAAGTTCTGCAGTTCTTGCCATAGTGCAGTTAGTGGTATTGTTATAATACAATTAATTCTGAAAGTCATCATACTAAATCCAGCCTGAAAATTCTGATAACAAGAACATTCCTACACAAAATCAATGCAGCCTAGAATAAATGCATTAAAACCAAAAAAGTTGGTTTAGTGATAGGTCACAAGCTTTCATTTAGAAATTACTGTGTTTTGAGAACATCTATTGTGATTATGCACAGATTCATATATTGCAAACTAACTGAGTCAATATTTTTATCAATACTTTTGAAATACATAATAAAACATTTGCTGGTAAATTTTATAAAAATGTTGGAGAAGCATATAAAGAAGAGGATAAGTTAGTAGTACAGGCATATTTGATTATGTTCTAAAGTAAGCTCATCTGAACAAATTGCATTTTAAATACAGCTTTGATGTGATTAGCAATTGCATTTTAAGAGGACTAAAAATTCAGTCTTTGTAATATGAATTTATTCTGATCCAGAGCAAAGTCAAGATATTTCAAAGCTTCCAGTTAAAGTTAATTACCAGTGCCTTCCTGGTTCCAAGAAACTCTTGACTGCCTCAGAACCAGTAACCCAAATAGCAGCTGTAGCTGTGCTGGAAGTGAAGCTAAGAACGGGAAATTGCAAAGCTATTAACATCCTCCCCTTCTGGGAACTTTTGAAGGGATGTACTGGAAGCCTGAGCTTCTCAATGGCCTGCCAAGTTGAGGAACCAGACAGAAGTGGTAAGAATTTCTCAAATATATCAGGGATTTTGTCAACATCATAGACGTGCAGAAGATTTCAATATTGAACAAGTGACAAATTCCAATGAAAGATTTTTTTTTAATTTAATGAAATTAAATTTGACGCAAAGTCAGGCATCAAGGGAGGAATTCGTTTCACAAATTTAGACATCCACAGCACAGTTACCTGCATATGTGAGTAGATGTCTAGATTTAGTTTGTGATCAGTAGGAAGATGTGCCACATGAATCGTGCCAGTCAGTGGTGTGTAGATATTTAAGGAAGAAGTCTAGCAACACTTAGGTAGTGCTTCTGTACCACAGACAAAAGCTGGTATTTTAAAAGGCGCTGGTATTTTAAAAAGCACTGGTATGTGATGAAATTAGAATCTTTAAGATTCTTAAAAAATGATTGACAGAGTACAAGGTGCTTTGACAGGGAAAATGAGAGCTCTTGCATGGATTAAGCGGGAATTTCTTGGAAGAACAAATTAGAATAAATAACTTCTTTGACTGGCATTATGGAGATCAAAATCTGAATATTATGGTCTCTTCTCTTCTGGAATTCTTGTCTCAAAAGTGTTGAAAAATATGATTGAGTTCAGAAAAGAAAAGTATTGGTGTTTTATCATTCGCATTGCTGAGGTGCATTCATGTCACTTGATGTGATAGTGGACTTTCATGTAACAACCCTACGTAAAGAGGACCAGTGCGAGTTCAGTGGAAGTTTCTGTATTTGTTTATTGACTGTAGAATGTTTGGTGTGTTTACCTCAGATATTAAAGCTTTTATTGTAAAGATCCCTATTAGAGAATAAATGCGGTACTATTTGCTTATTAATGACTTTTGTCTACTGTTATCTGTTATTAATTTCAGACTGTTGTTAATATGTGTGATTTTTACCAGCATTGAGGCTATAGCTACTAAAAAAGATAAACAAAAAGATCTTTTACAAAGCTTGTGAGCTTTTTCCTGACAATTTGTCTGTGGGCCTATAACAATAAAATACTATTAAATATTATTATTAATCACCAGAAGTGACTTGATAGAGCATTGTAGATCAAACCAAACAATACAGTCCATCAAAAAAACAATGTAAAATGAGTATTTTATCAAAACAAAGAAAACATAAGTTTAGCTTATCTGATCTGATCTAACAAGAGTTAAGTAAGGGAGGAATTGTTTTGAATATATATACACTATACTAAAACTGAATTAAATACTTTCTTGATATATCTTGCTGTCAAACAGTTAAATAACTGTTTTTTGATGGGCAGGCATTCCCTTTTGATCTCATTGTCAGACAGCCTAAGGCAGAGTCTAAGTCTCTGGTGTCAAATGTAACAACTTTTCTCATTGACCTTGGGCTTTTGAGTCTGGTCTTTTTGCTGGGTTTAGCAGCCTCTGAGACCATGAAGATTATAGACAGATTCAGCAATGTAATATATAAAAAATCCACCTGGATAATTTTTTTCCCTTAAGCTATGCCTTCCATGCCAACTCTGGAAAAGTTTTCTCATTTCATTTTCAAAATCTGCCATTCTATCCTGCATCTTGCCTTCCTCTTTGCCAAGCTGTACATGAAAAGGAATGGAAGCTAGCAGCTAGATTATTTACTCCTCTTTACAAATATATGGATAGATCATTGAAGCAACAGGATTCATGTGTTTTATTGAGCTTCACTTTCACAACTTTTCTTCTTCAATATGAAACTGAGATTTTTAACAGGTCCAAGTCTGAAGTTGAAAAAGTCTGTCTTTTCTTTTTCCATGGAATCATTGGGGATTATGTTAAAAAACAATATATACATATTTGCTATTAATGCGTCAGTTTATCCTTTTTGTAAAGAGATTTGCTTGGTAATTCTAGGGGTGGATAAAGACACTGAAGTTAATTGCATGAAAATCTCTCTACCTGAGAATTAGAGAAATGTTATAATCCTTTGATGACAGCAAACTAAATGTCACCTTCCAGAAGCTGTAAGGCTCCATGCTGTTAGATTAAGAATTCTGAAGTTGTAATTTATTAGTATTTAGGAAAATTACTAATCAGAATATGATGAATTGTAACTTAAGTGTATGTGATGATATTATTGCGTGATCTGATTGCTTTTGGTAGTAATCCCTCCTTTTTTATTATAAGTGTATTTCATATTTAAATAAGTGTTTCAAATGCAAAAATATTAATCAACGGTAGTTTCTTATTCCTGCCTTCTGTCCATTCTGCACCATCTGTTCATATTCACCTACTTTCAGTAGAGATAATCTTAACAGGACAAACCAATATGTGGTAGACTGATTCCTAGAAGACCTTTTATTTGTACAGTATGAAAAGACTTACAATCATTGCAGTCCTACTCTGGAGGTATAAGGCTGCAGACAACTTGTGGCAGGATTTGAGGCTTTGAGATAAGAAAAGAAGTTGTATCGAACTGTAGTTCTACCTTGATAAGAAAGAACTTTAAATGCTGGTGATGACATTCAGGCAATAGGCGCCCTAAAAACATTTTTTTGCCATTTCTGCTGATCTGTTTTAAATCTGAAAGTGACTCTATTCCAAACCAAACTGCAGAATTCTGACATGTTGGTAGTCTATCACTTGAATAAAATGTTTACTAGCTGCCCATTTCTGCCATCTTTTGTTAACAGTATTTGAATACTTTTTTCTTAACTTGCACTTTTCCAATAGCCTTATTACATCTATGTAGTACTATGTTAGTGTCTTCTAATTTAACAAAATATACCCCAAATTCATTTCACATAGAATATTTTATTATATTTTTTGCTACAGGTAGTCTTTATCATATAATGCAGTATTGTATATAGACATTCAACCCATCATCCACTATCCTTTGTTTTACATTGCTCTGCAGAGTTTATAAGTAAAGGTGAGAAATAACCACAGTCACCACAAGAGGTCTAACAAAGGAAGGCAACAACAAGATGGTATTGTTCTATATGACAACGCACCACAGGGCTTTCTACAGTGTAGACATCTGTACCTGAACTGGTCACCTAAAATTCTTTTATAGCAAAAAAAAGATAAAACTGTTAGAACATGACTCATCCTAAGGAAGACATCAAAACCAGGTAAAATTATTTGCACATTTTTATTTTCATTGATTAAAAAGAAAATTTAAGGTAATTGATTGAAATTAAATCTTATCCCTTCTGTTAAACCATTGACAAGTCTATCAGAGACTACCTAAGAAATGTTTTAAGGAAGACATTCATTAGACAATAATCTGGCTTTGTGGAACATTACAGGCGTATCTAATTGCTGAATGGAAAACGCTACCAGTGTTTCAGGCTGAAATATTCCTAAAAGGGTGGAGAAACCTAGGACAGAGACAGAAAGCGATGTCATCATCACGGGATCGAGACACAAACATCTGGGAAACAGCATATCTAATGTTGAAAACAACTGGTTGTTTAATGAAAAGAATGATGGTGCATTAATAAGGAAAAAGTGGCTAAAAGTTGGTGGAAAACCCTTTGTATGATTTGCAATGAATGGAAGATCAATCTGATGAAAAAGCCTTCAGACATAAAGAAAATAAAATACATTCCATTGAAAAAAAAGCAAAACCAAAACCAAAAACAAACAAAAACCCAAGCAAACAAACAAACCAGAGAATATGTAAACAAGAATAAAAGAAAAAAAAATCAGTTTGTAAACTTTTAGAATTTTAGCATTAATTTGATTCTTTCTAGAGAGGTAGCTAGGAATCATATCTTGTGAAAAATGAATAATTGAGTCTCTGAAAAAAGAAAACAGGTCTGAGAAAGAAAGAAGGCATGAAACTTCTGCAGCAATTGTTAGAGACTGGAATTTATCTCCTCTAGTTTTACAAGTATGCTAATCAAATTAGAATCCTTGCATAGTGAATCAGTGGAAATAAACTGACATTTTTATTTTTCTGATCTACTTACGAGGTCTGGGATAAGTGATGTTATAGGTATGACATTTTTTCTTAATGGCTAACAGTGCTGAAAACCACAAGGTAGATATCAGAAGTTAGTTTTAAACAATTCACTGAGGAAGAGACATGAAAGAAAATTATAGAAGTACAATACAAATGCCTTATCAGACCAGTAAGATATTTGTAATTCTCTCTCTACTGGAAGCAGTTTGATGGTTAAATACCATTCTTTGTAAAGCTAACAGAATCATAAATGTATGAGATCAAAACTGAAACTTTTTTCTTTTATGAAAAACTATCCCTCCCCTTTGATACTACCCTCTGATAAATATAAACAGAAAAAATGAAGCAAACATATAAAAAGCTTTCAGTGGAAAGGTTTGGTTTTATTGTGACTATTTTTCTTTTCTATTTTCTAAATCAAGATTCCTATATTTCTCTGCTCTTTCTTTGGGGATTTTGTGTTTTCTGTTATTGATTTTAAGGGGACTTCATGGTATACATACATATATATATGTATATAAACAACATTTCCTGTAACATTTAAGAAAAAATCCAGCATTCTAGAGCTCTGGTAGGAAATTGTTGCAAAGCATTTGAAGAAAGGAGCAAGGTTTTGAATAAAGTGAGACATTTGTTAAAACTTCTGGATTTGAAAGATTATAAAAGAAAAGCATATTCAGACTGAGAGAGTTATTAGAGATCTAAGAAATCATGCTGGCAAAACTTCTGTAGCTGTATTAATCACCATACTATAGCAGAAAAGACATGATATAACACAAAAAGAATAAATGAGAAAAGGGCCAAGTCTTTTGCAATGCCTACTTTAATTAAGGGTGAAACTATTGTTGGTTTACATATACAAAAACTTAACATGCTGGGTGGGAGCTCTGATAATATTAGTGATAACCATAAATTGATTTTATCTGCATCAGAGGAGCTTTTATTATGTGATTTTGTTGTTGTTCAAAGTTTTCTGTTTTTCCTTTTGAAATATGCAATTACATTCTAGAATGCTGATACAAGATTTCTAGTACTATAGTATAGGTTTTCTGGTTAATTAATTTGGGCTATTTACCTCCAGTAATATGATTCATTAAATTTAAAAAATTCAAAAGGTAGCAGTTGTAAGAGTTACCTGTTTTTGTTGGGTTTTTTTCTCCTTAAGAAAATGGTGCATATTTAAACACAGAATAATATTTTCTGTAGAATTAAATTAGGCTGTGTTTTCTGTAACACTCTAAAGGTCAGTTAATGCAGAAACAGCTGATAGATTTTCATAGAATTTTCTAAGTTACTTTTAAATTCCCTGAGTTTCCCCAAGAAAGGTTTATCTGCTTTGGTTGGATGAACCTACCCTTTTATAGAAATGAACCCCTATGTGTGTTTGTTATGCAGCTGTTATAATATGAAAAAAAAAATAGAAGTCAGGATCCTGATTTCTCAAGCTACTTAAATACTGTACAGCACTAGGTTTGGGCTTCATAGCAAAAAGATCTTGCTGCTTCCTTGCCAGAAAGTCTTTCTGTTTTCATTTTTTTGTATAACCTTGCTCTTCACTAAGGCCACAAGGAACCTTGAAGTTAGTTGTGAGAGACGAGAAGACTGGATATCACTGCCATTTCCCTTCTACTTTTACCTGATCAGCTGCTTTGCCTGTGAAAGACAGCCAAGATACATATTACTGTTAACTCAAGATATCACAGAAGTCCTAAATTTCTCCTTATAAATTGTCACAGTAGAGTTCAGACAGCACACCATATAGTGCTGTTGCTTAATATATTTTTGTTATTACTTTTTTCTCAAGCAATAATCTCAGTATTCTCCTTAGAGATTCAGGATACAATCATGATGTGGGTAAAGGCTTCATATACTTGTTCAGCTGCTTCTCTGGCAAATGAACTAAATTATGGTTCTTGATGGGCTGTGAAAAAGTGGGAGGAATGCATTCCTCTCCCCTGCCCTCCCTTTGGCAAGCCTTTTTTTTTAATTGTATGTGAATTGACATCAGCAATGTTTCAAATAAATACTTCAGGATGCAAAAGTCTGTGGTTATGCACAACTAAACCAACATAATGTTCCATTAAATATTTGGATGAGGGGATTGAGTGCACCCCTAGGAAGTTTTGCAGGTGACAACAATTGCTTGAGGGTGGGAAGGCTCTACAGAGGAACCTAGACAGGCTGGATTGATGGGCCAAGGCCAGTTAAATGAGTTTTACAAGGCTAAGTGCTGGGCTGTCCAGTTGGGTCACAACAACCCCATGCAATGCTACAGGCTTGGGAAGAGTGGTTGGGAAGGTGTTCAGCAGAAAAGAACCTGCTGTGTTGGTTGACAGCTGGCTGAACGTGAGACAGTGTGTGCCCAGGTGGCCAAGAAGGCCAAGGGTATCCTGGCTTGTATCAGAACTAGTGTGACCAACAAGGCCAAGGTAGTGATTGTCCTCCTGTACTCAGCACTGGTGTCAACGGTTTACCCCAGCTGGTAACTAAGCATCACTGAGCCATTCATTCACTCCAATGGGATGGGGGAGAGAATCAGAAAAGTGAGAAAACCTGGAAGAGCCTCTTCTTCTTGACCAGGTGCTCTGCAGCAGAAACGCATAACATTGATATCATTAGTGTGCCTGATAATCCTGACTCACAAGCTCGACTGGTTCATCACCTGTGCCAAGGCAAAGCTCCATTTGTTCATGGAGCTTTGCCCTGGCACCCATTGCTCTCATATACAGTGCGACTCCCTGTCCTTGCCATCTCAGCCCATTCTTGCCAAAAAACCTGTATCCATCGAGGATAATTCAATATGGCAGTGAGTTCAGCAAGTTTCTTGTCCAACTTTCTTCTCAAAGCAAAGCCAGCTCTGGGCTTCGACCATGCTGCTCAGGTCTTTTTCCAGTCCAGTCTTTAAAACAGTCTTGAGACAACACAGACTTCTGAAACAACCTCCTCACAGTAAAAAACACTTTCATTTCAGTTTGCAAAAATAAAAGATATCATTTTAGTAAGATGTAAAACTTTTATTTGATAAAAATAAAAATCATTAAAATATTAATGAATTAAATCAAATAAATTTCTTAAAATACTTAATTTGAAATAAATAGGTTTCTGCAAAATATTTTAGTATTAATTCATTAATACTCTGATAGAAGATTGTCCTGCTGGAATTCTTTCCTGTCAATAAAACTGTAAGTCTTTTCACCAGTAAGATCTGTGGAATATGGTATTTTCTCTGTATAGTTTAATTTTATATGGTTAAACATGATAGGGTTTTACACCTTCACTCCTCCTTTTGGGGAAAAAAATAACGCTGTTTTACAGTAGAGGACTTTCTGGCTCCATGTGGTGGCTGATACATTATTTATTTGTTCTTTCTCATTTTGTTTGCTGTCTGCCTCTAAGACTTAAGATAGGTTTAGATAGATTGTCCTGGAGGGACGGGGCCAGAATAGGGAAAATTCCTCCCTTCCTGGGCAGCAGCTTCTCCTCCTGAGGGTTAAAAAAGGCTGACAAAATGAGAAACTTCCCAGGGATCAGACTGTGCAGAGATCCAGTGAATTTCCTTTTAAACAAATTATTTATTTCTGAGACCTCTGATGAACAACTGAAATAGATGCAATTACTGTATCTTTCTTAGATGCAATTACAGTATCTTTCTTAAATCCTCTGCCTTTCCATCCATAAATATATGCTATAATCAAGAAGGTAATTAATCCAATGTACCCATGAAGCTGTTCTTGCAGCTCTGTACAGACAAATCACCTATTTCCAGAAACAACTATAAATAAATGAACATTTTATAGCAAGTAGGTCAATGTTTTAAGGATAATTAGGCATAAAGGTCATACGGACAGACACCTCCTGCAAGGCAGTTTTTCAGCATTCTCAAAAATCCACTGGATGCCTAACTACCTCTCAGGTTACCATGACTACATTTAAACCCTTGTAAAGCCTGGGCCCTATTCATTGAACAACTCATTGAAGGGTCAGCTCTTCTAATGTGGGTCTAAATATAGTCAGATTGTGCAATGCATGGAAAAAAATAAGCACAGTGAGAGTACAGTTGATCTAACTGAAGACATGAATTGCCCTTTGGATGATCTGACCTTTTTCCTTGAGCATAAAGGAATCCAAGAGCAACTATGATCCCAGCACAGGTATTGAGAACATTTGTGATGTACAGCCCTATGGGATCTTTGCAAGGAAGAATCAATGTCACGTGTAAAGACATTTACAGCCTTCACAAATAAGCAGATTGGCAGGAAATACACACCAAGGATGTGCAGGCAAGTACAATACAGCAGAGAAATATATAAATTGTCTCAAACAGTAGAATTACTCTAGCCACAGAAGTGAGATGTCCAGATTAGCTCATTTACTATACTATAGATGAGCACTTTTTATCCTTTGATAAAGTTGTTTGGTGGCTAGGCTTTACCCTCACCATAAAACAACCATACTACTTTACTATCTATGAAAATGAACACATAAGACACTAAATAAAAACTTAGGTCTTTGATAAATGCAAAGCAATTTCAACATAACTGATTGGGCTACCTGCAATATTAAAGAAGTGTCATTAAAATTAGTCTTTCCCCTGTACAAGACTTATTACATGCTGCATAAAATCCTATTTCTCCGCCCTTTCATATGAAATCATTGAAGCCCAAACACAGAAGTAAATAAGCTACTTGGCATCAGTGAGACATATCTCACAAAAGCTGCTTTATGTATTTGAACACTTAGAAATTGATGGTCTGCGGAATTTAATATGCTCAGGACTCTAGAGCCAGATTTCGCTCATTAAAGATCATAGACTTTTTCACAAAACTTCAATTTATTTGTTACTATTACGAGCTTGCGAGTCCATTTCAATAAGAAATTAATCAATTGTATCTCAGCTTTACACAGTCTCCCTTTGTTCTGAAATATAGACCTTGGCATCTGTAAGCAGAGAGGGTTTTGAAGATTTGCCAGCCCTCATATCATAAGAATAACACTTACATTTCCTTTTGTAGAAGGAAATGGTTTATACAAAATGACAGTTGTGAACTTTGCAGGTTACTAACAGCTTGGTAAATCTGACTGAAAGAACATCTTTAGTCTTGCAGTACCTTAGCAGTCCAGCAGGAGAAGGCTTATCTGTGCCAGCTTTAGAAACAGGGTAAGTGCCTTATTTCACCTCAGATCAAGAATTTAAGGATATATAATCCTAAAATTCTACTCTACCCCCAGTCCCGACGCATGCACTGCATCCTGCCATCAACTCCAACCATATCATCTCTTTCTTTGCACTGTGGGATGCCACACTGATTATCTGGGAAGGCAGAAGACAGTGAAAGGACACACTGAGAAGGCTGTAAAAGAAGTTCATAAATTTGTGTGTTGTTGCGGAATGAAGGGGCACAGAACAACAGAAATCTGCACGTGTTTGAAATAAAACACCTCCCTAAATTATTAAGTTCAATTAATTCAGCTCACACAGTGCTATAGCTAGACCTCAAAGTCTTATCAAATTTTCACTATACTGCTTCTGATTGTGTCATATAATTTGTCATTGAGATTTCGCAGTAAACAGGCAAAAATAAAATCATGCTTAGAAATATATTTAAATAATACTATCTGAAACAAAAATTCCACAGCATATCGGTATTCTTTCTGAATGTGGTTTTCTTAGGATATTCAAGTTACCAGTATCGTTTTTCTCCCAAACTAAAGGAGCTTTGTCTAGCTTTGGTTCAAGTGAGTACATTTGTGTACTCACAAGATATCTTTGTGTACCTTGGAAAAGTTGTCTCATTGACCTTGTATCAAAAACTAGGTAGCCCTGCAGGGTGACTATAGGGCAATCCCCCTGAGCTGCATTTATGCAAATTCAAGTAACACAAAATACTGAGCAATGAAATACAAGAAGAGTAGTGGCATGTGCACACCGCTGCAGCCATGTCCAAAATTCCTCCCTCCTCATTGCCAGTCTTGAATGAAGACAGAGTTTTTTGTTACAATTTAGAGGTTAAGAATTTAGAAAAAAATGTCAATATGAAAATCAAAGACAATGTCATTAGTTGTTGGTACTAACTGCAGTTCTTAATTGGAGACTGAATCTCATACATCTGATTCACCAGACCGGGAATATACAACAAAAGTCTTTTTAAGTATTTACCAGTAAAATTGTATTGACTGGTTTTGATTTCATAAAAGTCAGTAGGGAAAAAGGAAAAAACAAAAGAAAACAGAACAAAACACAGCAGGAGTGTTTATAAAGACTGAAATTGTAAGCATGGATGAATTTTGTCCATTCAGTAAAGGCCAACTGAACCAAATTGCCATTTTCGGCAGAACCAAAACTACTCACTAATTCATTCCATGTCAATTCAGAGGGTAATTTGATTGAGAGAAAACAAAATGGCTAGTGACACTACTTGAAGTATTGATATAGGCTGCTTAAAGTAAAGATGAAGTATGCATCATCCTTTGTAGCCTGAAATGATTAAGAACAAGTATCAAATGGAACAACCACATTTTGTATCCAGTACAACTTACTGAACAGGAAAAAATAAAATGTAAGCTGTTGCTTATTCAGATGCTCTCAAACTTTGCTTTGGCATGTTCAGAGATAAAAAGCAAGGATGACATTTTTGCAGTCATTCTCTCTGAAAATAGAACATGTTTACTGTGAACAGAATGACATTGTTTGCTGACTTCTGTAATGCTGCTCTTGCTTGAGAAAGGAACAAACATAAAAGGGTAGTGGAATTGTGTTTTGTTTCAGAGAAGTGGATTAGCGATCTGTGTAAATATGATGCAATGTTTGTTTAAAGGATTTCTGATCTATAAAAACATGAGGCTAAATCCTGGTCTTATTGAAGGCAATGGCACAACTCTCTTTTGACTTTAATAGAACCAAAATTGGTTCAGCACATTCTAATACCACAAAATTTCTCACTCCAAGAGAAAACTTGACTGGAATGACTGTTTTCAGAACTCATCTCTTCTACATCCCAAAACCAATTTTCTATTCAGTAGAGAAAGAAAGAAACAAACAAAAGCATATTAAAAAAAAAAAAAAAAAAAAAAAAAGACTACCTTTTCTTACTTTTTTTTTCTCTGGGACGTCCATTTTTGACCACCTTCTTTAACTATGACTATCAAAACAACTGTCTGTCCCTGGCAAATTTTGTCCCACCACAGAATTCTTAGAACATTTTGGTTTTCCTAATGCCCTTTTATTCCTATTCAGTGGCTTTTAATTAATCAGACCCACTATGTCAGTCATGGCTTTACTTCATATCTGGTGACTACTAACAGTCCTTTTCAATCTTCTGTGTTAGACTTTCTCAAAAGGTTTTTTCAGGACCAAATAAATGTCATACTGTTCTCCTTTATCTCTGCTATCTGCTGATGTGCCCTCAGACGCAGCAGCAGAGGCCACAGTCATGTCACTCGTGCTTTATAACATTGGCCTGCAATTTCTTAACATGTGTTGTGCCATACCATATTGATGAGGTCCATGAATCCTATAAGAAAACAGAAGTTAGCATGCTTTATGGAGCTAGACAACATAGCAGTCCATGTTCAGCTTACACAAGTAAATTGTCTTTATTTATGTAGGTTGGTGGCTATTTAGGTTTTCTGACTACTAGTGAAGCCAGGATCCTTCTTTGGCCAAGGCTGTCTGGAGCCTTAGAGAAAATACCCCTGGCAGACATTTTTATGTATAGCTTTAGGGACAATGGTTTCAGCATTCACTTATTTGTGTGTGTCGTGAGGTCTTACATAAGTTCAGGCATGCAGATATTTTGAATTATTTAGAAGCAATCCAGAATATATATTATGAAGCTCCAAGGAGAATTAACTTCAAAAGAGAAGGAAGAATTGAAAGGGAAAGAAGGGCAGCATTATGGATGCAAGAACTGTTTCACAGGGAATGCTGATTACGTATGGCCAGTGATATGGCCATAAAGAACACTCAGAATAAGAAGCTATTCATAAATAAAAAATAAATACAAAAATCAAGTACCTAAAGTGAGTACTTCAGGTATTGACTCCTAAAATGGGTGCCCTGAATACCCAGGCAAACCTGGCAGCACAAAGAATAGAAGGATAAGGCTTGTGGCAAATTTTAGACATGAAAAATTCTCATTCAATTCAATGTGTTCAGAAGCAGAAAACAGAGGTGGTGAGAGTAACACCAGTACATAAATACCAGGAGGAGGAGAAGGCGGCCATGGCAGCAGAGCAGGTCATGGGAAAACAAGCACTCTCCAAGACTTCATTACTGGACCAACAGCAGCACCTGGTGTGGTTGAAGCCTAGTAGCAATTGCGTGAAACTTGCTTGAACCAGATTTATTTTTCTTTCTCTTTCAAGCTGTGTTTTATTGCTCGACATCTTTGTGCAGCATGGGTGATGATTAATGCTACCCTGAACAGAAACATTTGGTGTACATGCCCCACATGGGATCCATGCAGGCGTTTGGCACTGCAGAGACACTGTGGCTGTGTGGGACATGGTTCTGTCCCATGGGAGGAGAGAAGGAGCATGGAGGAGCATGGAGGAGCATGGAGGGAGCATGGAGGAGCATGGAGGGAGCATGGAGGTCAGTATACTTCCCTGTGGTCACAGCCTGCCTTAGGGGACAGAAGGTGCTGATGCTTCACCTTCACCGCATTCCTTCTTGGCTCCAGGGAATAAACAGAGAAGAGTCTAGGTACTTCCTAGAAACACAGATTTCCCTCTTGCCTGGATCCACAGAAGGCCAAACAGTAGTAAATTGGCTTTTCCTTCATACCTTTAACAAAATGAAAAAAACACCATAACCACAACTTGTTTCTTCATGCCTTTAACAGGGCTGAGCAGAACTGACCACATTAGTCAGAATTAAATTTATCAGTAGCAATGGGAACAAATGGCACAGCCAAAAGATATTTTTAAGAGGCTGTACTAGACCATGAAGCATCTTACAGCAACTTGTCAGTTCATCTTCCTAGCTCACCCTTACTTTCTAAAGAACTGGAAACCATGAAGGTTGGTAGTAGGAGCAAAGATGAACATTTGTGTAAGGATTTTCAATGTTTTAAAGGATGCTTTGCTGCCCAGATTCTACAAACAGAAGCCATTTCTGTGTCTTTAAAATCAGTCCTAGTATGACATAAGTCAATGTTCAGACTTCTTTAACCATATTTCTTCTGTTATATGCTGGGGAATAAAGTTAAACACTTCATAAAAATGTTACCACATGGATATAGGAATCTGTAACAACAGTCCCATTAGATTTTTTTTTTTCATTCAATTTTATTTTTTTAACATGGACTCTTCCACAGCAGCTGTTGTATGATGCTTTAACCTGAAAATAGTCCCAACTTAAATTAGAATTTTGCACAAAACAAAATGGTGTGGGAAGGTTCAGATGTGAAGGACTCAATGTTACACCGTTATTCACATTCTGAGGGAATACGTAAGTGACATTTTTGGTCATGAAAACACGTTGGTAAGAATAGAAAAAAGGAGTTTGTAGATTCCAGCAAGTTTTGTCCGGGAAGCTAGGAACCAGGTTAGGAAAGCTAAGGCCCAGTTAGAATTAAACTTGGCTAGGGATGCGAAAGATAACAGGAAGGGATACTATAGTTG
>WYDI02004260.1:0-64842 GCA_009867235.2 Psittacus erithacus | reverse complement strand
GTGCAAGGTCCTACACCTGGGTGGGAGCAATCCCAGGCACAGCTACAGGTTGGGCAGAGAAGAGATTCAGAGCAGCCTTGTGGAGAAGTACTTGGGGGTATTGGTGGATGAGAAAATTAACATGAGGCGGCTTCAGTGTGCGCTCGCAGCCCAGAAAGCCAACTGCATCCTGGGCTGCATCAAAAGGAGCGTGACCAGCAGGTCAAAGGAGGTGATCCTGCCTATAGGGATTCTGGCTATAGGGATGCTGGGGATGGACTCTTTATTAGGGACTATAGTGATAGGACAAGGGGTAACAGATTCAAACTTAAACAGGGGACGTTTAGATTGAATAGAAGGAGGAAGGTCTTTACTGTGGTGAGGCACTGGAATGGGTTGCTCAGAGAAGCTGTGAATGCTCCATCCCTGGCAGCGTTCGAGGCCAGGTTGGACACAGCCTTGGGTGGCATGGTTTAGTGTGAGGTGTCCCTGCCCATAGCAAGGGGGTTGGAATTGGGTGATCTTAAGGTCCTTTCCAACTCTAACTGTTCTATGATTCTATGTTTCTAAGTTAAAAGGCTGAAGAAAGAACCTGGAAATGTCCACACCTGCTGACATATCTCTTACAAAAAAAAAAAAAAAAATGCAAGGCATATTTTAAAATCTATTCTCAAAGAGTGAAAAAGAATATGAATGCTCTTCAAAAACAGGACAAAGATTTGGTTTGTGAAAGCATTACTATATAAAGTATGTGCTTTGGTGGTTTTGACATAAAGATTTTTCTGGATATCTTCAGTTTGACAAGTGCAATTGTGAGCATTAATATGAGGGACAGGTTTGTGTTACAGATAAAAGATAAAAAAACCTGTTCACAAAAAATTACAAGAGCTAAAACCCCATTTTACTATAAATAGCTTAATGCTGCAGGATTTTCTTGCCATCAAAAAAAGATTTGCAAAGCTTAGTGTGACAACACTATCCAGTTTCAATTCAAACAGATGAAATCAAACAGCATTAGAAAATGGCTGAGCACGGTGATAAAGTGACTGTAAGGCAGGCTGGCAGAAAAGCACTAAAGCACTTTTGTAATAATGAGGATGGTGCCCTAGGTGCAAAAACACAAGGCAGATTACTGGCAACAATACACTCCAGGCATATGAATAAAATTCCTGTCACACCTTTTGCCGCCAAATTATTTC
This sequence comes from Psittacus erithacus, assembly GCA_009867235.2. Classification (NCBI taxonomy): domain Eukaryota; kingdom Metazoa; phylum Chordata; class Aves; order Psittaciformes; family Psittacidae; genus Psittacus; species Psittacus erithacus. The sequence continues at coordinate 63,664 of WYDI02004260.1, read as the reverse complement.
AGACATTATACAGTCACTGATCCTTGCTTTTCTTTGCAAACTGTAACTTGCTACCATCACTGATGGTGAAAAAAAAATAAAATCAAGTTTTGCTTTTTTTGTCTCTTTGTGAGACTGCTTTTTCGCCTTAAATGAAAATTAACACAGTTTACACGAGTTTGCCTCTGTCGTAAAAACCTCCAGCAAGATACTAACAGTCAGATTGCAATTCTCAGAAGCACAGGAAAATTATGACTTGCTGCTCAGTTCCAGCTGTGTGTCAGATCATGCTTTTAACTTACTTTCTATGGATTCCAGGAGAGAAGGATTGAATGCAGCTCTGTGGAATTCTTCCATTATAAATCAGTGATGATATCTCAGCCCCTGAGTCCATCCTAACCTTTTTTTTTTTGCTGAGTATGCCTCTCAACTTGCAGCTTATGACACTTTTCCAGAGCCAACACCAATATGGTGTTAACTAATTCACCATGGCACTGATTTCAGTGAGGTCTAGCTATTATAGAACTCCTGCATTCAGAATTGTCACATGAATTTTTCAGCATGCACTGCAGCAACATACACTCCTACCACACATTTTTCTCACACTGGGCAGAGAAAATAATGCTATAATGAAGTATAGCATTGAAGTCTTCAGACAGACCTCTTTAGATGTTTTTTCCAGCAAAATGGCAACAGTATGAACAGGAAGAAATGCTAAGATCTGGTTTACCATCAAGAAAATGAAAGGCACCTTTGGGTTAATATCCACCCTAGTGATTTCTTTCAGTCTTAGCTATACTGAATATTGTGCATGTCCCCACATTTTGTGCAGATCGCTAGATGCTTTTGCTCAGTAATCCTGTTTTGTGTGATTTCATAAACATGACGAGTTGTGTACTTATTGCTTATTTAATTACTGATTACTTTTTATATTTGCAGGTTAGTTTAGGAGGTAATGATACCATATTAGCATAGGCAGATTTCTTACAGTCTTGGAGATGATGCAAAGAACCTCCAGTTACCCAAGTCACATATTATAGAAGACTTAATATATTCAGCTGTTTGACTTCTGTCATCCTTAGATTTCCTGTGCATCCTCACAATTTGTTTCATCCTTCTATCTGTTCCCCGCATTCGAAAATCAACATTGTCTTGCAGTGAATTGCAGTAAGTCTGCCTGACTCAAATCTTCAGACATTACAGCTAAACAGGTGAAACTCTGCCACTTATTTCTTCCACATGGACAAGGTTAAACCACAAAATGCATCTGGTATCAATCATTCACTTTGTACTTCCTTATGAAAAAGCGATGTTTCGCCTAATGTCAAATGATTAGTATGCTAGAATACATCAGTTCAGGAGAGCTCAAAACACATGGACACATAGAAACAACCATTTCTTCTCATAGCAAGACATGGAGAACTGAGTTTGGGTAGCATGTGTGGAAGTGTATTGTTTACCTGGACTGAAAAATGGTTACTTTGGTCTTGGCACGCAGACAGTGATACTGATCTACCAGATCACAGTCCGGGGCTACTTTACATTCACAGATGAGCTCCTGTTTAATCCTCATGGAAAAGCTGCTACCCACACCCAAATCATGTAGAGCAAATATGAAATTTTATCTGCTCAGGACTTCCCAGTTTAAAAGCTGAAGCGTAATAACAGTGTTACAAAGTGCCTTCAGACCATTAGGATGAAATATGCCACTATGCAAGAACATAAGTAATATGACACTTCCTTATTTTCACGGTGGGCTGTAGAAAGTAGCTCAGAATAGACTTTTGGGCATCTTTATCTGCTTCAGATACTTCCAAGACTGTTTATATCACAGATGAAGAGTTAAAAAATATTAGAATTATTAATCTTCTGTCTCAGCCATCTATAAATATTGGTATGCCAGTATTTACTCACAAAAAAGTAATAGTAGAGGCAAGATTCACCAGTTTTATAAAGTACCCTGCCCCAGTTGAGCTCTGGCATCACCAGCTGGAGGACTGAATACGACCTGTAGGGCTTCTGAACTTGGTAGTGCTGGTAACATTAGTTTAGTGCTAGTGTTTTTTTAGGGAAGGGAATAGGCTAGTGTTCACAACACACAGTCACATACGCTGTCACTGAACTACAACTGTCACAGCTGTAGCAACCTTCCTGCAGGCAGGAAGATTACACTGGTTAGCAGGGTGTGCTTGCAAATGGCATCTTTTGACTGCAGTGCAGGGGAGAGAGCAGTAAGTATCAGAGTGCTTATTTCTGTTTCTAAATAAGAAAAGGGATTGAAGTATTATTTCTGTTTTTCATCTAGTTGCTGTTGAAAATAAAATACATTAATACAACTTCTAGGTTTCCTTGTGCCCAGGTCTCCAACTCCAAACTAGATAATATGACCAATAGGAGAGAGAAGGATGCTCCCTCCCCTCTTTCGCTGCCCCATAAGCTTAATACTCTCAGCTGCATAAAAGCTCAGCTGTAACAGCAGCCCTGGAGAGCATTTATTCCTCCACACAGCTGTAAAGCTTATAGCAAGCATACTCCAGTGAGGCTGCTTGAGCTGAGGGAAAAGCTTGATTCAGCTCTCCCACACACAGAGAGGGACATAGGACAAAGGTTTGCCTCCAGTCAGTGGGCTTGAAAGACATGTAGTATCAAATTTACAAACACATCTTAAAAAAACCAAACAACAAGATACCCTTCTTCATTGCATTCAAAGCAAATTTGCAAATGACAGTCTTCAAACAAGTTTCTGAGTTATAATTCCCAGCAGTATGAAGGCAGCTTTCCCACAGCCCTGATTCAGCCCCCAGAGACAGGGAGATACTCATACAGCCTGGTGTTTAGTGCTTTCTGTGGGCTAACCCTATGCAGTTTCTACTAACTTAGTGTACAGAATTAGGTAAATTATTCTTCTGAGAAATCTAATTTTCATCACAGGATATACACAGGGTCTTTGTGCTTGAGACTGGATGCTGAATTCCAGCCCAGGCCCTTTTGCCTTGTTCTGTAAAGGTAAATTGTACATCATCTCACTGTGGGAATCTGTGTCATGCTAATCCCCAAGCGCATACAAAGCATTTTCTTGTTTTATAATACACTGGTTTTCTCATTTTACATTTCCATTTTTTTCTTGCAAAACTTTTGGCACTTGGTTTCATTTATTGGGAAAATTAACACAGAAGACTAGTCCCCTTGGTGGGGGAAGGGGAGGAGGGATCATACAGGGTGTGCCCTCTTAGAGGCAATTTCGTTTATGACCGTCACTAGACCATTCTGTAAAATTTCATCTATCTCTATGCTCTCTGGGAAATAAAAGCATAATGACATCTTCTCAGCACATTACAACCTCAACTTCTTAATTTAAAGCTTCTGGTTATCTTATGAAGGGCAATGATCTATATCTAAATTTTTGTTCTGCTTAAACTCAACTTCTCTGCGTACGTCCTCCTGCACATTTTATGGTGAGGTATAGAGGTCTGGTAGGGAGATTTATAGTCCTGAATGCACTGATTTGTTGAGGAGTAACTATATGAGCTGGAATCCTCTTCTGGCTACACAGTTCCCTGTTTTCAGTCAAGCACTTTATCCAGTATGTTCTTAATGCGCAGCTCCGTTTTGTTATGTATGCTTTTCCCGATTCTCAGGAGGCACTCAACTACAGTGTAAAGAACTGGCCTCCTTAACTGCAGCTCCTTCTTTACCTTGCTACCTGACATACAAAATTCCCTTACTTGGTCAGGCAAAAAGCAAATTTAACTCTTACTCCCATCAAATATGCTCACAATGCTATTTTAGTATAGGTATTAAATATAGCTTGTAAGGCTGAATAGTAAGTAGATCTTGCTGGTGTACATGCAAATTAACACATCCCTACATTTCCCCATGAGTAGAAAAGAAGAGTTAAAGTAAGGAATCATCTAGAGTGAACTTTGAATTATCTTATCTATATTCTGTTTTCAGCAACCACCAGCAGATTGCCCTTGTTACTGATGCTGCAGCTGTGCTCACAGAGAGATCAAAGCCCGTTAGAGTACCTGTGTCCCCTTCTCACCCAGAAGACAGGATGCTGATCGGTAACAAACACACCAAACACAGCTTGTGCCCCTAAGCCTCCTCTTCCTCAGTATCTTCCACTGATTCACACTGTCTCTAAGAAAACTCTGGATTCCTTAAAATAGAATATTTATTATTTTCATTCAATGACAACAATTTGCTTGTTATTTGACAAATAGTGAAAGCATATCATAGACTGTAGATAAGCTGGGGTTATTGTTTGAAGAGTACGAGCTTATGATTGATATTCATGCTGTGCAATTAATCTCCTAAATCACGTTTTTTTTTCCCCATCAGACAATTAGTAAGCCTATACAGAGCTTTTAAAATGGCTTTGCAAATCTTCCTGTGTGAATTTATATCTGAGTGAATATTTTTCTGTAGCTTATTCACATGACAAATATTCACATCTTTTAATGTAAACAGAAGAAATATCCTCCCAGAGATTTTGAATTAGTATTCCTGAATACATTTTTTTCAATGTTTTCTTACCTTCAATTCAGATGGATACTGGCACTGATAACTAATACAAGATAACTGTTTCTGCATTTTCTTCCTGCAAATATTTTCATAGACAAATATATATACAAATATGCACAGCACTACAATCAGTGATTTATTACAAAATCTTCCTTGATATCCAGTTCTTCTTCTTTCTCATCTCTTTACAACCCTACCATATTACATCTATTGTTTATTACAGCAGTTTTAACATGGATTGAATGAGCATTTTACCAGTAAACAGGAAACTATAAACATATTTCTGTAAAATGAGAATTGTCTGTTGATAAATCAAACCGTTATGCATCTGACCATATCCTAAGAGAACCACTGAAGCAAGCTGCCTCAGCTAATTCAGTGAATTAGTGATGTTTACTGATTTGCAAAAGCCATCAAAAAAAGAACACCCAGCATTTTCTCTTTTTTTATTTTTAATTTTTTCTTGGTTCAGCACATTTAAAATGGAACATAAGGAAAATTCCTTCTCATGGTTTTTCTATTCCTGTCTTTTGCTGCTTCTTTTGACCCACAGATATAGGGTATACATTAGTAAAGATTCTATCTGGATTCCCTTTTAGGTCAAATGCATCCTGTTTCCCCAGTTTCCAAGTTGAGGTGTACAATCGCAGAAGTGATACATTAAACTGTTACCTCCAAGACTCCAATTTTATATTAAGGAGATGCCTTTGAAGACCAGTAGAGGGAGATCCAGTCCTCTTAATTAAATCCTACCCTAATGGTTTCCTAGGAACTCCTGGTACATCTATTTCTCCCCCTTCCCCTCAAGGATACAATTTAATTGCTCTGAACTCCAAACGAAAATAAGTCCAGTATTGCTTTACTGGCTCTTGCTTACTGGGCTCTGAGCTTTATGCAGGCAGAATAATCACAACCTAGAACAAGATACTGATTTGCAGCCAGTAGCTGAGACCAGTTATTGAAATGATCATGGTTGCTGCTTTCCCCTCTGGACATTGCTTCCTGCCTCCCAGCACAAGTACTGAATATTCATGAGCAAGAAAGGTGGTCAGGGATGTTTCAGATTTAACCTGAAGGTTCTCAGAGAATTCAGGATCCTATAGAATTAGAGAGGCAATATAATTGTTCTGGGACCCACACTGGGCTGTACAGTCCATCTGATCTTGTTTCTAAGCAGGAGAAACAAAACCTTTTAATATTAACTCATATTATTGTGTGATCCTTCATTTCCTCAAACACTTCAGTCCCATACAGGATGTTACTACCATAAGGTCCCCTTGGGAAATATTACCAGATATAATAAAACCCTTAAAAATTCATGCCTATGGAACAGTAACTGCAATAACCTGACAATTAACTTGCTGCATGCCTCAGTAGCACACTTGTCCTGCAGGTGATTTCAAAACCTTATTGGTTGCACAGCATTTCTCCTTTCCCATAATACTTCTGCTGGAAATGCTTCGCCAGCAGTGGCTATAAGGTCCATGTTCATACTTATACAACAGTTTCATCATTTTTGCTACCTATTTTGGCAAGTCAAAAGCATTTCTCCCTCTGTTTGCGCAGAGCTAGTTGGGGTTTGTTCCTGTCACTGCTGCTTGCACAAGAAGAGATCTTATTTAAGCTGGCCCTTGAGCAGAACTCAGTCAAAGGGTGTACGGGACTATGATGCATTTGTAAATATTAAAATACACTTTAGATGGGATGAGAACCTTTAGCTGAGGTCCAAGGGAGCAAAACCTCAGAGGTGTTAGGACAGTTCATCAAGAGGCACACTTGGTCACCTAAGCCACAGGGTTGAGAGACTAAATTGTACCTATAGCTATAAGCCCTAGTATAAAGTCATTGAGCAGACTCAAGGTTGATCAAGATTACCATCTTTCTGACATAATTTCTCTGTGTAGCTTTCCTCTTTCCTTCTCTCTCTCCTCTCTCTTACTGCTGTTATCTTTGTTTAAAGTGCTTAGCTCATTGTATTGGCTGAAAGTTTTGTCACATATCCAGCACTACAAAATACTTCTGCAGTAGCAATGAAAATGCTCAGTTACAAAGTTCAGATGGGAAGAAGAGAAAGAGAGGAAAGATGAGTTTATAAAGCATTGATTATACGTAATGTTATACAGGCATCTAATGCTGGACATTAAAGTTGTGCTGTACACAGGTAGTAGAAAGAAAACTAAAAGACTGATTTTAGTCAAGAATTAATAAAACAGGAACAGTTCTCAGACTTGATAAAGATTCCTATTGCTTCTCTCACTGGTACAGCTAGCCTCAAAAATCAGACTAAAAGGATCATTACTGCCCACTGGTGGTGGTATTCAGACATGTCAGCTAACAGCAGAACAGTTTTCTCTAGGTTGCTGTTAGTGAAATATATTGATGAAATAAGGTAAGAATGCTGCTACTAAGAAACCTGAGCTCAGGCTCAAGTTACACAGTTTATGGCTATTATTTTTAAGCACAGATTAAATATTTGCACCACTGTATCTATTACAGCTATGTTCAGAAACAAATCTCTCTTCTCTAACCATAGTCGTACCAAAAATACATGAAGATTATGAGAAGATTACAGCTTCAGCAGTCACAAACACCAAACTGTGAAACTACCTGATAAATCTACTGCTTATAGGGCTTAGTAACTGTAATACAAAACAAGTTTCATTGTTTTATCAGTCAACATTATAATATAATTTATCAGATATTTTTACAAGTTTTGTTTGTTTCGCTTCCACTAAGATTCAACCTACTTGGTGATTTAGGAATTTTTAAAAACATGAAATCACGATTACTGCTGAAACACTGGGTTTGTATACGGATACTCAAATATTTGAAATATGGACTGTGTGGTTTTTGGCTCAAATAGTTTGCTAAAGAGTTAATAAATATGCAAATAAAAATGTACAAAGGTGTAAGACTAAGTTCTACAGAATTGGTAAATCTAAATAAATTATTATACTAATCTTCTCTTGCAAAAAAAAGCCCCCACCTTTTATTTTGAAATAAAATTACTGTAGCTATAAAATAAAACTTATTCTCTTTAATAATCACTGTCGTGAATATTTCTCAAGTTTTAGTATTAATCCTTTCTCTGAACATTCAATGGTTTCCATTTCTGAGAGAAAATAATGAACTGTGATTCATCATCCTTTCACATTCCAGACTACGGTTCCGTGACACCACAGTAGGGGTTCCATTTCATTTTTAACACATTATTTTAAATGTCAGATACTGTAATCTTGAAATGTAACTTAATTTTTTAACATAATGTGTCTCTCCAATCTTTAATCAATACAAATGAATTCTCGGAAAAATCCTGTTAGGAATTATGGAGTGGAATTTCCATGGACCAAAATTATGGGGGACATAATCAGAGTTCTGCACATAAAGGGCTTTCAGAAATAGCCCTCAAGGACAGGAATTTCAGCCCTGAGTTGCACTACTGGCAAGAGCCCCTTCTAACAAAGAAAAATCTCAATTCTTTTCTTACAAGGCTTAAGAACAGTATTATGTTCTGAGAGCTGATCATTCAAGTACAGACAATTTAAACAGAGATCTTCAAAGTGAAAAGGCTGTGGAAAAATAAGGCCTGTAAAGTGAAGGTGAAACAGCTAAGTAGAGAAGTCAGTATTTCCAGGACCAGCAATAGAGTACCTTCTGGCCCTGGTTCACTTCAGAGTATCAGTGAGCAAGCACTGTTGCTTTTTGCTTTTATTCTTTTGCAGTGAGCCAGAGAGGCATGGGGGAGTGGGGAGGGGTGAGAAGTGCAGGGGATGCATCAGCATCAGAAAAGTTACCTGTTTTTGTCAGTCTCAGCAGAAGAAAGCAAAATGGAAAAATAATGGCCCAGGAGCATTCAAATGGAAACCAAAGCTGGGCAAAAAGTCTGCACATGAGCTCAACTAACCACTCAAAGAGCTGGGTAAAGTAACAAAATCACTGGAACACCCATGACTAACTATGTTTTTCCAGTTGTGACTAAAGGAAAACAGAACTTTATGGGGAGCCAAGAAAAGGGCAGTTGAGAGAAACCTGAACTAGCAAGTGTTTGGACGACTTTCCCCAAAGTGCCAGTCAGGAGCCCAATAGTCTTCCCAACCCTATCATTGGCTAGCTTCTTACTGCCTCTTACTTCACTGTGATTGCCGCAGTGTCTCCATTCAAATCCATTCAAATTAGAGTGACTCTGCTCGCGTTCTCCAGTCACCCTTCACAGATTTTCAGGGAAGAGTCACTGGTAAACAAGGTCCTTCCCCCAAACCTTTGCAGTAATAGGAAATGATTGCTGATTTGTCTCCCTCTTTGCTCCCTCCTCACATGCCTTCTGCAGCATTCCCACCTCTAGTGGCTGGTGGAGCAGTCTAGCCAGGGACACCAATGGAACTCATCAACCAAGCATACCATGCATGAGCAGGAACACAGTTTTACGTCTAAGAAGACTATAACAGCATACGAAATAAAGTGACGTAGACTGTCACAAAGATGACCTGCAATCTGAACCCCGCAAAACTAACCAGTCACCACTTCTTTGTGAAACTTATCAGCCAGGAGGGTTTTATCCAGACATCCTTCCACAAAAGCTTTGCCCACCTGCAGTTTTCCAACAGTCTGGATTTTCTTTACTCAGCAAGAAGTGTGGGCAGTGAGCTCCCAAGATATAAAATCATTTAACAGATCTCTAATTATCAGCTTCTTTCTATTCCCACATGACCAGAATGTACATAGCACAGTCCTAGTACCATTTATTTTAGTGACACTCTGTGAGTACACAGTAGTAAAAAATCCCTGTTAAAGAAATAATTTTTCAGCATTTGAAATTAATATTCACCATATATAATCTGCCACATTTCTCTACACTCAACACTTGCCTTCGGAAATTCTGTACCACAGGTTGCTCTGTGGGGGGGCGATTCTTAATATAAATATTATGCATAATTAGAACTGATAAATAAGAATTGGCAATCAGAGGAACCTTAAGCAATTTTTCACCCTATCTAAACAAAATTAATAAACTGCAAGTGACAAGCTTGTAAATTAAAAATCTGAAAATATAAAAACTTTATTACAAGTGTGTCATTTGTGAATCATTTAAGTGGCATATAATTAGATATGCAGTCACTTTACTATGGTTTATTTGTTCCTGGCTCATAAAGACTTTTTATCATGAAAAGCTCCCTGACTGTGACATTTACTGTAGAGTGGCCGTGAAAGGAAGTGTTGAAGATTTGCCAGTAAAGACTTGTAAAACTACTTGACAGAAATTACATAAACAAACTACCCTAGAAGATACTTGCAGAAGTCACATCTGGAAGTGGTACAAACAATTAATTTTTGAAAGCAAGCTTTCTGTTATTAGAAAGGAAGTCTTGCTTTCATTCTTTTTGTTTTAGTTCATTTCACAAATCATTTAACTTTTCCTTGGAAATGAAAGAGAACTAGGCTGAGGCAGAGCACTAATGACTAATTGTATTGGGTGTATGTAGTAAGATTCTGGTAGTGAGGGAGCTGCAGGGGAGCAGAGGCCAGGAATTTTCTCCCATGCTGGACACAACCAGTTTCAGCAGACTCCAAAATGGACCTGCTACTGCCTAAATTTGAGCTCATTAGTGATGCTAGCAGCATCTCTGTGATGACTTATTTAAGAAAAGGTAAAAAACATTGCATAGCAGCTGTGCAGCAGAAGAGGTAGCAAATGTGAGAGAAACAGTCCTGAAGAAAAACAGGTCTGTGAAGAAGACTGGGGGGGGGGGGGGGGGGGGGTGCTCCGGGCACCATAGCAGATATTCCCCTGCAGCCTAGCAAGAAGATCATGGTGAAATAGAACCCCCCCAGTGCAGTTCTTGGAGAACCATGATGGAGCAGACAAATACACTGCAGCCTGTGGAGGACCACATGCCAGAGCAGGTGAGTGTGCCTTGGAGGAAGCTGCAGCCCATGGAGAGGAGCTCACAGTGGACCAGGCTCCTGGCAGGACCTGCAGCCCCTGGCGGACAACCCATACTGGAGCAGTCCATTCCTGAAGAACTGTACTGTGGAAAGGACCCCACACTGGAGCAGGGGAAGAGGGTGAGAAGGAAGGAGAGGCAGTGGCAAAGTTTTCTAAGTGACCGCAATCACTGTTCCCCATTGTACATTCCCAACCTAGTTGATTCTATGTGCTGCCTTGAGGGTAAGAGGTGGATGAGCTGGGAATAAAGGAGTGAAGGTGAGCTTCGCAAGGCAGGGGGAAACTGTTTTTAGTTTGGGGTTTTTTTTTCTCACTATCTTACTTAAGTGTTCCCAAAGTCAACTGTTTTTCCTGTGACAGTCATCAGTGAGTGACCTCTCTGCCCTTATCTTGACCCACAAGCTTTTTAATCATATATTTTCTCCCTGTCCTGCTGAGGAGAAAGAATCAGAGAACAGCTTGGTGGGCACTTGGCAGCCAGCCAGGCTAGCCCAATACAGCAATGTAAAGTTTAGGCATATTAATCTCTATCTTGAGACTTGGAGATGAACTTATTGACCTCCTCTGATCTTTACAGTTCAGTATGGTTCAGTACAAAGAATGAAACTAGCACTGCATAAGATGAACCAGATCGCTCTTCAGATCAGGGGCAGCAGAAATCCAGAAAGATTTGCAGGTGCAGAACGTCTGTAGATTCTAGTTTTAGCTGTTCTTTCCAGCTTCCCTTCTTCTTCCTCTGTCCTCTCTGATGCCTTCCTCCATTTTCCTTCCATCCCCCAGCCCACCTCCAGGATAGCAGCACTCCTGTGTCCCATCTCTGTCTCTGCTGCCTTCTTTGTGCCTTCAGGTGCAGGAGCTCTTGGTCATTCAGACACTAGAAAGAGATGGCAGGAGAACAAATGAAAGCTCCACAAGGGCCAGGTTCAAGATGAGCCTTGCTAAATGAGTCTTCTTGAGCTTCCCTCCAGACCTGTTTGTGATGAAACCCTGCAGAAATCACAATGGGTTCACCATACTGTGCAGATATACTGAAATAGAAATACAAGATAATGAAAAGCTGTTGCTAAAGTCACTCATAAAAAACAACACAGAAAATGCCACCTCAGGTTAGATCAACAGGTACTCTTGCACAAAGATCAGCCAACAGTCTGTCCAAAAGCTTTTTTTGAGCAAATGAGGCATCCATTAATGATCCAGTATGAGCTATCATACCCAATTTTTTGTTTCCATGTAACCAGTGCAACTGACATGCTCTGAATAATGAAGAAATAAATATAATATGCATTTAAAATTCTTCTCAAATCAACTATGATTTTAAACATATACCAGTTTTCTACACAAACCAGTCCTAGGTTTCACAGTCTTGTTTCACAGGAAAATGTTTACTAACTTCTGGTTGTCCTATCCCCCTTTGCAGTCTTCTTGCAGCTCAGGGACCACACTACAATCCCATCAAGCTCTGCTTCCAGCACTAGTCATTTATACTGACTGCTCTGAGCAATTGTAGATTACCACAGTACTTGGTGTGCTGTAAGTTAAACCAGTTCCCAGAACTGCAAACAGGATTTTCACACTGAATAGAACATAATGTTGTGCATGGTCATCTTCAGTTACTTCTCTGTGCTTACAGATGTATAGGGAACCATAGTTAAATTATCATTTTCCTCCAGGAAATCCATAATAAAACATGGTCCACACTCCACATAAGTGTATGCGTATTTTGTAACGGTCCTGATGAACCATAATAGCTTTAATTTCACCATTTAGTAGAGGAAAGAGCTGCAAAACTTGTCAATATCATCTGCAATGCTATCAATCTGAGCAGTTAAATTGGGAAAGCTTTCCTTACAGTATCGCTATACCTGCAATTGGGTGACGAAGGCTGTCAGCGGTGTAAAATGAAAGCAACGCACAATGTAATACGTAAGAGAAGACACGTGACATAGAAAATACTGAAGAATTGTGTCAGCTACAGACAAAATTAAATGTATTCACGTACACTGTGTTTCTTCTCACCTTTTAGAAAGGAAAGGATGGGGAAAAAAGGTTACATGAACCCTGATTCCTTCAGCAACGAATTAAGAATTTTAGGTTATCAAAATTCTTACGATGCCTCTCATTGCAACTTCAGCCTTCCATGATCCAAATCATTACGGCAGTTCTTCACACATATGAAAAAGATTACTTTCACTACATATGTGTCCCTCCTGATGTCTCTGCATTTTTCCTGCATTATTACAACATGTCAGTTACATCTTTTCTACCTTAGCTATAGTAATTTACCATCTGATAACTAGTAAGCTTTCAGCTTTCTGCAGTCGTTTGGGAAGGTTTTTGATTTTATGTTTGGTTTTGTCTGTTTGTTTGGGTTTTGTTTGGCTTTGCTTTTATATATTTATGTATATTATATGTATTTGTATTTTTGCACTTTATATAACTGCAATGTTTTATTGCTATTTATTTTTTTTCAAATTAGCATCAGTTTCTACATTAAAATATATGTTTGGCCCTTTTTATGTGTTAAGGATGAAAAGTAAATTTTTATTTAAATTTGATCACAGATTCTCTATATTACCTCCAATCTGAAACATTGCTGTTTGGTACTTTTTAATATTCTTCAGCTGCTTTTTGGTCTCACTGATAACTACAGTTAATTTCCAAAGTCAGATATTAAATATCATACATTACAGTACCACCGAAGTCTTAGAGTTTTGAAAATAAATTGGGTTTTTTTTTTCACTTAGGTGTATATCAACATTTAAAAAAATGAAGTGAGGAGCAGAGAGTTCAGAACTGGGAATTGATATAGTTGATTCACAGCCCAGAATCTTTTTTCGGTGACCTGAATTATTCTTTTTAGAAATGCAAAACTTGTCAATTTTTCTTTTCCTTTCAGTACTACACTGGTGGTTTGCTGTATGGTAATATAAGACAACTCAAAGAAATCACTTTAAAAGCATGAGATTTGTTAAATCTTTGGCTTTGCGGGATTTTTGAACTGACTTCTTCCATCTCCCAGAAGAGCTCCTATTCAACAAGCTGAAGGGACATATGCCCTTCTTGTTCTGCAAGGTAAGAGAGGAGGAGTTAGTTTAAGGTCAATGTACAGTGAATCTTACATTCTGCTCTTGGTACCCTTTGTGCATTTCATTCAGATGATTTAAGAAAAAAGACATGGTCATACAGAAGATCAGAAAAAGTTTCCTTTAGGGATTTTTTGTTCGGTTTGGGTGGGGGGGGGGGAGGAAGGTTGGGTTTTTTTAAGAAAAAAAAATCCACAGAAATCCTCGTAGTTACAACTGTTCTAGCCAGAGCCAGTTTCTGAGACTGGAACATCTGAAACCAAAAGCTCTAACCTCTTCTATTCTCCAGCTGACAGTCCAGACAAAAAGGATTGTAGCTGCTGTGTTCTGTTAAACCCTCTTCTACAAGTCAGTGTTATATATGCTTATGAAAGGAGAAGAGGAAATGAAGGGTGCCAGAGGTAGTTCTATGCTTGTGCCTATATGATTTGCAGGCACCTAAGAGCTAACCATGCAGACTCAGCATCTATAAACAGCTGAGAATTTATACAAGGGATTGGGAAGAAGGAGCCCCACAACTTCAGGTACGAAATCTGCTTCTACTAAAATCCATGATTCTACTGAATGAATCCCCATGGAACTTGTTCTAGTTCAAAAACCTCTACAGCCAAAAGAGTCATGGTAAATTTTAGTGAGGCTTTTTTTCCCCCTTTTAAGTGAACTACCATCAACAAAGCTAATTTATTTTTTTTTCCCATGATAAAAGATTAGCAAAAAGATACTTTTTTTCTGTCCTCTGTAGCCTTCAAGAATCATATCAGTCTGAGTCTTATAGCTGGTTAACTATATTTCCTCTAAGTTTCTTTCCTTTCTCTAAGGAATCTTGCTGCACAAACACCACTTTCCCATGAGGTGCAACTGACATTTTAAAAAAAAAAACCCAAAACCAAGCAACATATCCACACTGTGTCTTTACCAGTAACAAGGCTCAAAACAGTTGTTGGGTGTACATCATTGATTCATAGATGGCTAAATGCTGGGGGACCTTGCATCCTCACTGAAAGTGGAGCAACCTAGGTGACGCTTTGACGTGCAACTTCAGGCTCACTGCAAGGCAAATTCTCATAAAAACCCTCATCAAGGCAAATTCTCATCAAAAAGAGACCTTCTACACTAACATCCACTTACAGTCTACTACTCAGACAGAATAGCCTTTAATCCGTATTTTCTAATCTCCCTATATACACATAAAATGGAAAATAAAATATTTTATGCTTTACTCTGTGACCTCTGACAAAGACAATGTCATCGTACATACAAACCCTCAGATATTTTTCATGTGAAAGGTCATTCCAGAGTCTCTCCATCTACACACGGGGGTCTCCAAAGCCTGTGTTACCCACCTTCTAAAGAAAGAGTCATTACAGAGACCAGCTCAGCCAACTCATGCTGTGATACAAGCTCAATGCCTATGCACTAGCATGTTTTTTCACCCAGATTCGGTTTTCTACCTTGCTCTCTACTTGTGCACCTACACCTACCTACACCTCCTCTTCCATGAAGAGAAGACATAGGGAATTCCTGTGGTAAACACTGTACTTGTCTACCACCTGTTCCTTTCCCTCCCTCTCAAATATTTTACTTCTTATTTTAGTCAATATAAGGGATATTATTTAACCTATGCCTGTTTCAGAATGGCATAATAAGACCATATGCACTTCTTATCTGAATTATTACAAGCAAGCAAATAAGCAGACAAACCTGGGCTATATTCTGTTCTCAATTATATTTTAAAGCCACACTCAAGTAATGAAAAAGCAGATAAAAAAGATGTTGCATTATGCATATTTTTCCTGCACTGTCCTCCTCATCAGTGATGGCAGAAAGATATTTTGTATAAGGAAAAATAATATTTGATTGTTCGGTGTAGGTGTTTTAATGTCCACAAAGATTAATTTCTATTTAAATAAAATATCCATAGCAATGCATAGTTGAGTTTAATGTAATTTTGATTCATTTTGTTTCTTTTGAAATGTAGCTCTACCACCTAGTCACAGCAGACAGAAACTCTACAGACACCATTAGCTCTAAAGTTATTTCTCTTATTGCCCACCATTCAAATATAAAAAAGCTTTATCAGAAAACCAGGCCACAAGTCAAGCATTTCTTGTACTTCAGAATGAACTACAAGCTTCTACCCCTTCTAAGCTTAAATAAAATGCTTTGCACTTAAGATGAAAATCCCTATTGAGTTCTTATTTCACCAATTATTAGTTAGTCTTCAATAAATTACTAATAAAGGTATATTCCAGCTTTCTAGGCAAAAGCCTAGTATCAATTTTTGAGGAAAACATTCAAATTTGTTAAAGTTATTGGAAGGGGTTATATGTAGTTCAATGTATCAGTTATAACTACACATATTTTTGATGAAGATCTTCTGTTGCAAGGGTAATAGTTAAATAGCCACAAATCCATTATGTCATATATACAATGGGCCGACCCTTACACAGTTTGTGATACGACCGTATCAAGCTTTTTCATTAACCATTTTTACCTTAATTTTGCAAAGAAAAATACTAGCTTTATGCCTATTGAAAGATAAATCACTTTCAGCAAATGACAGAACCTCAGTGACCATATCCTAAGTATATGCATGTGAAGACAACATTTCAAGACTAGAATGATTTTTCATTTTTTATGAACTCCATCTATAGTTACACTGTGATGCACAGTTTCTTCTTTTCTTCACATTCTGTCTTCATTTTCTTTAACAATGACTGCAGCCAACTGACAGCAACAAACTTTTCATTAAATCTAAGCAGATTTTAAACCCCTTTATTTTCAATTGTGCAGATGAGTTAAGAATATATTTGGGTTTTTTTAAATCTATATTACAAGTAGATTGGATTTCCAAATTATGTTGTTCGGTTCAAATGTTGGAAAAAATATTTTCTTTTTTCTACTCCAGATAAAACCCTTGCAAATAACTTTAAAAATACAGGTTTAAAAACAGTTTACTGTGTTTCAGTGTTATATCTAGTTCACTTATGCTTAACCTGTCTTGTAATTCTATTAAGTATTATTTAATACTATGTGCCAAGCATACTGTAGTTGTCATTTTGCTTGTTTCACAGACTGTAACATAGTATAGCATATGAAAATGAGTACTGCCATTTATATTTTTGGTCTTGGACTATCAATTTTTCTTGCATAACTACTGAAAATTGTGGATCACTAATAACAACCCCAAAAGATTATTTTTCTTCTTTAATAAATTACTGTTATTAATAATAAAAATAATAACTACTAAAATAAAAAAGAAAGACTGGTTTGGTTTTGTTATTGTTATTTCATTGATGAATAAAATCTTTTTGATGGCTTTCCATATTTTATAATATTTTCAGTCAAATATATTGGAAAAAAACCTTCAAAAATCCTAGGAAAAAGCCTTTCAGTGCAAAATATTCTGCAGCTTCATTTTGAAAAATAATTGCGCTTACATACAGAAAAATATCTTTGTAACACTATAAACTCACTCTAAAAGTCTAGAAAAATGACTAGAAAATTTAGTCTCCAGAGAACAATTAAGTTAATCTGCTGTAAAGGGCAAAAACCAGCTACGTAAGCATAGATAGCTAGTGATATTTTCAGTGCTGTGCGGTATCCAATTGTTTATTCCAGAAAAGCATGTTCACAGAATCATAGAATAGTTAGGGTTGGAAAGGACCTTAACATCATCTAGTTCCAGCCCCCCTGCCATGGGCCACGTCATCTGACAGCCACTTAAAATAGCTCCGATTCCTTTGAAGAATCACAAGAGTGGCTGAGGGACCTCAAGAACTCATCTTGTCCAATCTGCTCAAGCAGGGACACCTAAAGCCCATTCAGGACCCCTTCAGGTACAGGCCCATGTCTTTTGACTATCTCCAAGGATGGAAACTCCACCACCTCTCAGGGAAACCTGTGCCAGTGTTCAGTCACTCTCACAGTAAGAAAGCATTTCCTTGAGCTCAGACAGCATCTCCTGTGTTTGCTTGCGCCTGCTGCCTCTGGTCCTAGGACTGGGCAACACTGAAAGCAGTTGGGCTCTGTCTTCTTTACACCTTCCCTTCAGGTATTTGTACACATTGATTAGAAAAAGAAACCCCCTAGGGTTTCTTTTCTCCAGGCTAAGCAGTCCCAGCTCACTCAGTCTTTCCTCATAGGACAGATGCTCTAGTCCCTTAATCAATTTATTGACCCTTTGCTGGAGTTTGCTCTATATTTCTCTTGTACTGTGGAGCCCAGAACTGGACCCAGTTTTCCTCGTACTCAGTACTGGTCTCAGCAGTGCTGAGTAGAGGGGAAGAATCACCTCCATTATTCTGCTGGCAACATGTTCTTAAACATCAGAGGGTTGTGAGTATATTTCTTACTACTATAGCATTACTATGCTAGAAATTAATGAGATTGCCTTTTGCACAGAGTCCATGCAAGCAGTGTCTAGATTCTACTGAAAATATTACTAGAAAAAATCAAGGCTTCTATATGGCAAAAGGTGCCTTTCTTTTACTCTTAAAGCTGTTAGAATTCAATAATCAGCTACTGCCACATGGTTTGCTTAAGAACACAGTGCTCATGATTTAGGGAACTCCAAATATTGCTTATACAATCAGCATTTTTTTCCAATTAATGAGGTATAGAAAAAGTTAAATCTTCTTGGTGCAATTTGCAAGTTCAGAAAATATTTACATCTGTGGGAAGCTGCATTACCTTGATCTGGCTTCAGTTTCTGATAAAGCACTATCTCCAGATGATTGAATTTTCGCTCTACAATATTTCTTCATTTAGATGGCAGTTTCACTTGCAAAAAGCAATATACTGTTTTTTCTATCTCTCTTCTTTTTTGGGGAGGAAGATAGAAAAAAAACAGTTTAAAAAGAAAAAAAAAAAACAAATCCAAGGCCAATGTGCATCTTTTGCTGAAAAAGGCACTTTGGCTTTTAAGGAAGGGTTTCACAAATTGGATGGGTCACTTAGGGGTACATTCCAGCTTGGCCTCATCTACCACACTGGCTTTCTTAGCAGTACAAAAATCAATCTTAAATCATGCTACACAGTAGAGATTGTATATTTCAAGGGCATAGAACAAACAGATGAATATAATTTAGCAAATAGCACCACTGGAGGTCAACAGAAAAGCCACTGCATTAGGTGTTAGGGCCAGATGGGTCCGTAGACATTAACTGCCACATCAGCAAATAGAGTTTTAGAACTATCTTTTATCTATATCTATATATCTATATCTATATCATCTATATCTATATCTATATCTATATCATCATCTATCTCTTACATCAGGCTGTTATCATTTGATTTCATATTAATTCAGATATACTTATAATCCCACGTTTTGGAAAAACAAGTAATTTCTTCTTTCTCCAGCAATTTACAATAAATTGTTCTTAAATACACACCACAGAGTATTTTTCCCATCTTCTCTATTTACTAACTACATCTGGATCATGGTATTCCACACATTTGCAGCAGCCAATATCTGGGGAATAAATATGTTTCATACTTTCAAATTCACAGCAGTGGAAAAAATGTTGTAGATGTATTTGTAATAATTTCACAAACATTACAGCCATTTCATCTCTTTTGTGGTTTACTGCTGTATCTGCCAGTAAAGCTGATACTGCAGTTTAACCTCCTAAAGTATACATTTCTAATGCTCAATGATCCATATTAGCGAAACTATCAGACCAAGAGGACTAAGACAACACGTCTCATGCAGCTCACAAATAGATATATATAGAACCACTAGTGGTATTCCTATCCTGACCATCTTTTTAGAAGACGGTGGAAACAGTAGGTGGTTCATATTGCATTCTTAATCTCTCAATGAGGTGAGCAGGAGAAATTAGTAATAGCCTCATTATCAAAGAGGTAAAATCATACTTCAAGTTTCAGAAAAATTTTCAGGCTTTTGCAGGAAAAAAAGCAAAAAAAAATTTGCAGCTGATATTGTGAGTGCTATGACACTTGTCAATAAATCAAGACTCTGAGAAAAGTCCATTTCGACAAATAGAAATATGTATTGAAAAAGATAATGCTACACAAGCTTTGATCAAGGACATAGAATGAACTTTAAATAATCTATTTTAGAATAAATAGACACAGAGGATTACTAAAATTAGATTCATTTTTGCAATATT
Source organism: Psittacus erithacus (assembly GCA_009867235.2). Taxonomy (NCBI): domain Eukaryota; kingdom Metazoa; phylum Chordata; class Aves; order Psittaciformes; family Psittacidae; genus Psittacus; species Psittacus erithacus. The sequence goes on along the minus strand of WYDI02004260.1, from coordinate 43,994 downwards.
TTCTGTGATAGTTCAGTCTACTTCTTTCCCAGTTCTTTCAGATGTTCTTTATAAAGTTGTTGCTATCTCTTTCTGTATCACCTGCGCCATCCCCCATAATTCCCCATAGTCTTTTCAAAGTAATTTCCTAAGGAACCATATTTGACAAAGAAGCCAAGTAACTTCTTGCACCACTTCTTCTCAATTAGAGTACGCTTTATTTATTTTTGGGAGGCTACAGTGAGTTTTTCCACCAGGAAGGATGTGCATGTAAACTCCTTGCGCTGAACCAAGAGAAAATTCCTTGTTAGCTTTGAGAGGTACAAAAATTATTGAAACAGAAGAATTTCAAGAAATAAATTATCTCATTTGCCTCAGTCTGGGTAGCTATGTTCTCTGATCTCCAGAAGACTCTAAAGCTTTACCAAGTTTTGTATAGATTACATGTGACTTCTTTCCTACTACATCCTTTCCCAGGGTCAAAGAATTTTTTTGTTAAAACTTTATGGAGATTTATCCTTGGTTTAATTTTTCTTCATTTCATTTTTAAATTCAGGGATTGTAAATTAAACTAAGCACTTTATGGAGCTTATTATTGACAGGTTGCTAGACTGCACATTACAACAGAGGGAATTATGAAATAAAATAAGACCTTCCAACAAATTGCAATTTTTTTATGCTTACTCGGTTTATACCAGTGAACCAGGATACGTTTGATGTTGGAGTTCTTTGGATTCAGGTATGATCTGAGTCAAATTGTCAAAGACCATCAGCATTTTTGAGTTTGCAGTTTTGGATTTGACAAAAGTCCAGTGGAAAAGTGGAGAATATAAAATTAATTATGTACCTAGATGCAGCATTTTGTATTTTTTACTGAATGCAGATGATCAGGGGGTTGGAGCACCTCTCCTGTTCAGGCAGGCTGAGAAAGTTGGGCTTGGTCAGCCCTTCCAGTACCTAAAGGGAGCCTACAAGAAATCCGGAGAGGGACTTTTTACAAGGGCATGTAGTGATAGGACAAGAGGGAATGGCTTCAAATTGAAAGAGGGAAGATGTAAATTAGATAGAAGGAAGCTCTTCACTATGAGGGCGGTGTGGCACTGGCACAGGTTGCCCAGAGAAGCTATGGCTGCCCCATCCTTGGAAGTGTTCAAGACCAGGTTGAACGGGGCTTTGAACAACCTGGTCTAGTAAACGATGTCCCTGCCCATGGCAGAGGAGTTGGAACTAGATGATCTTTAAGGTCCTTTCCAACCCAAACCAGTCTATGATTCTGTGATACATATCTCCCTCACCTAAAATTAATGGAAACACAGATACCTCAATATCCAAAACCTTTCACATAACCATAATGAGGAACTCAAAATGGCAAGTATATGAGTTAATACAGAGCTAAAGTTATCATCTTACTAGCGATTATTATATTTTTAAGTGGAAAAAGTTTTTTAACAGTGAACTTATACATCAAAACCTACCTTTAAAGATCAAGTAATTCACCTAGTTCAGGCAGCATCTTTCTTACACTGATGTCAATGCAAAAACCAATTACCCCTACCTTCTAAAATTAAGTAGTCCAATTCTACTATCTACAATTGCCTTTTATCAGATTTATACGGGACAATAGTGGTTAAGAAAGTTTGCTTCACATCTGTTGTATTTTTTTTATTATTGATTTATTTTTCCTTCCAAATTTAAAAGTGGCTTTATTTGCTTATAAAGCAAATGTAGCACTGAACATACTGCAGTTGATATCACCTGGAAAAATTATAGTACTTCACAGCTATGTACTTTTTTCTGCACAAAAAGCATTAACAAATGCAGTTATTATGTCTAGTGGTTCTGGCATCTGCATATTATCTGTTTGTGAAGCTAAACACAGATCTTAATAAGGTACACCACCTCTGCAGCTGTAACATACTGACAGAAGAAACAAAGAAAGTGAATATAAGACAACCGAGGGCTAAGATAGGAAAGACATAGCACTGATCAATTATCAAACTATATATACTATAAAAAAGTGGACACTAGGGTCCAGATAAAAAGTTTATCTAGAGGGTTTACACAAAATTTTAATGACTGCAAGTGGGGCAAGAGCTACAGTGAACCAAATTGAAATCAAGGGTGTTTCCCCCATACTTCTGGCAGAAAACTTTCACAACTAGAAAGTCAAAAAATACAAATAATGTGCTGTTGCAAACCCTCCTTTGCTTTGAAATTATGCACCCAATTTTTAACTGGAATAGTCTTCCAGTTGTAAAATAACTCAGATTTTCTCCCCCAGTCAGAATGCCACTGGGCATTCACCAAGCACAGAACAGAAAACTAAATTTTCTGCTCACGATCATTCATTTTGACTGTTTAAATGAAGACCAGTGACCTTGAGACACAAACCTGTAAGCAAGAACCTCTTATCATTCAGAGCTCAGACATGATCTTGTCTCCCTGCAGTAATTTTTAAACAAGGGTGCTTAAGCTTAAATGCTTATGCCCTTTAGCCAGCCTTGGGCAGAAACCTACCATGAAAGTTTTACAAAGCAAAACAACTAAACCTGAATCCTGTAGTACATAAATGTGTTTATTATAATTTTTCTTTAGCTATTTTGTAAGGACTCCATTGGGACGCAACATTCTCCTTTTGTCTACCCTACAGAAACAAAGAAGAGAGTGAAATATTGGCCTGATCACTTCCTCTATGCACCCTGTAATGCCTGCATAGATTTCTATGTCATCATGGCTGGGCAATTTGTGTATGTGGCTGCTTTCAGAGATACTAAATTTGACCATAGATGAATCTTCTTCAGTAGAGGATTTTTTTGTTACTGTTCACATATACAGAGATCTATTCCTGGTACCACCTAAGTCAACAAGAATATTAAATTTCTTTATTTCATCCTTTTCGGCCACAAATCCCATGACGCACCTATTCCATGAAGATGAGTTCTGCAGGGACTGTTCTGGGGTGGAGGACTGCTGAGGGAGTGGGATTACATATCACATCAGACTGCAGCTCTGAAAGGATTCACCCGATTTCACTGAAGCAGAGGACATGGTCAGCTGCAGAGTTCTTCTGTTTTCATTTATACTTATACAAATACAAGGAAATAAGTGGAAATAAATTAAAATAGAATTATCTTATATGAGATACCTTCTACAATTATGTTATGTATCACTCAAAACCATATGTGGATTTGCTCATTCTGAACACATTCAGTTAAATCAAGTTCTGATATCTGAACCATATTATTACTGTAATAAAAGTAAAGAAAAAAACCAAACAAAATGATCACTCCAGTAGAAGGCAAATAAAGTCCTTTTTCTTTTCCAACTCTGCAAGATTTTAATTTCAAATCTTGGCCAAGGCCTTATACCCCATATAGTAAAGGTTAACTATTACTGAAGAATAACCATATCTGAAGAATAATTATTGATCTTGGAGCTGTATTGTTCTTAAAGGAGCTGATCATCAAAGAAAACACTAAGGTAACCTGAAGATATACAAAGAGTCAGATGCTGCACCTATGATGTTTCATTTGAATACTGATTTCTTAGTAGCAACGTTTATTCTAAGCTGCAGTGAGTCCCTGGTTATAACCTGAAACACTGCAGAGGGACTATATGCAACACTTGCCATTTTGCACTCAATTTTCTTCCAGTAATTAATTTGAAGTCTGAAGTTTGTTCACTTACTTGAATTGCTGTGAAGAAGTTATAAGTTTACCAAACTCCAAAGTCACACTTCATACAGAAAAGAAAATTAGACCTGTCCTTTGTTACAACTGCAAAGCAGTAACACAAAGAAAAGAAACTAACAGAAAGTTTTGTTTTTCCCTTCCCTGTAGTAACCTGTTGTTTCCTTTTTTTCAATGCAGTTTCTGTTTGATGGAGTTCAAACCTAAATTCAGCTTCAAGCTGGATATTCTAGTGCAATTCCAGTACTGCTGGCACTTCTGGAAGCAGCTCAGGTGGGTTTAAGCATAGTGTACTGTAAAAAACAGTAATTTGCCTTGCACACTGTATGAAAACAGGTATTGCTGGCCTTCACAAAAAATAAAAAAAAAACCCAAACTATTTATACAATTGATTTATTTATCTTTCCAATTTTTATTATACAGAGATACAGAAATACAAATTCATCACTAAGGCAAGACTAACCTCCTGATGCACAGGTAAAAGAATATCACATTTGTAGACATGTAAATTTCTCCCTTTCCATTGTGAGATTTGAAGTTCCTCTACATTTGATTGTAAATATTCTGTTATCTAGTGTATCACTTTGAAACACCTGTTTCTTTCATAAGCACACTTTCTTTTGCCCACTGGTTCAGCAAGTCATGCTACTCCCTGCTTTCTGTTAGAAACAATGTTTTCCAATACAACAGCTATAAAATCCAGACAAGCTATTATTGTCTGTCTAAATTAGCTTGTCATTTTTGCTTTGAGGATTGTTTCACTACAAAATTACATAGCATAGAGTTTAAAGCCAAAAAATGTTCTAGCCTAACTCTTCAGATCCTGTAGCTTCATGAGGTAGACAGATTATCATCTGGTAGCAATAGAGCATCTTTAAATTTCTGTAGCAGTCTATGCATGTTTTGCAATGACAATGTGTAAATATATATTGCACTGTATTTCAGGCCCAAAGCCTTTGTGCATATCAAGAAAATAATCAATAGCTCTCAAGAGAAGGGGTAAATTCACCATATTTTCTTTGTACTTTGGTGTGTCTCAATAACTGAATACATTTCTTTCAGTCTCAGAGCTCTGCAAAATTGAAAGTGTGAACTATGAAGATTTTCCACTCTCTTTCGACTTCTGTGAGTTGAAAGCAGTCTCAAAGCTGGTTTATGAGAGTTGATAACGGCTCCTTAGGAAAAGGAATTCTGAGTAGGGTGCAGACTGCAGGAAAGAAGCAAATGCAGTGGAAAAAAAATGAGGCCTTTAATACTAAGTTGTGAAAATAACTTACTTGCTGTTCCTGGTACTCAGAATCAGTGCACTAGAAAAAAAAAAAAAAAGGTAAAATAAAATCAAAACCAACCAAACAAAACAAAACACAAACAAACCTTGAGGTAGAGGCAGGAAGCTGGGAAGAGGGATTGTGCAGATTGGTGAATAGAGGTTTGAATTACCTGTTGGCATACCTATGAATAGATGAGTGTTAGTAGAAGCAGAGATTCTGGAGAAACAAGAATAGAATAATAAAATCATAGAATCAGTCACAGAATCACAGCCTGATTTGGGTTGGAAAGGACCTTAAAGATCATCTACTTCTAATCCCCCTGCCATGGGCAGGGACACCTTCCACTAGATCATGTTGATCAAAGCCCCGTTCAACCTGGCCTTCAACACTTCCAAGGATGGGACAGCCGCAGCTTCTCTAGGCAACCTGTGCCAGTGTCTCACCACCCTCATAGTGAGGAATTTCTAATATCTAATCGAAATCTCTTCAAATTTAAAGCCATTACTCCTTGTCCTATCGCTATGTGCCCTTGTCAAAAGCCCTTCTTCAGATTTCTTGTAGGGTCTCTAGGCACTGGAAGCTGCTCTGAGGTCTCTCTGGAGCTTTCTCCTTTCCAGGCTGAACAAGCTCAAATCTCTAAATCTGTCTGCACAGGAGAGGTGTTCCAACCCTCTGATCATCTTTGTGGCCCTCCTCTGGACTCACTTCAACAGGTCCAAGTTCCTCTTGTGTTGGGGGCCCCAGAGCTGAACGCAGTATTGCAGGTGGGCTCTCACAAGAGCCGAGGGGGAGAATCACCTTCCTTAACCTGCTGATCAAACTTTTGAGGCAGTTTATGATATGGTTGGCTTTCTGGGCTGCAAGTGCACATTGCTGGGTCGTACTGACCTTCTCATCAACCAGCAGCACCAAGGCCTTCTCCACAGGGCCCTCTCCCTTGCAATTGGCCCTGTTGAATTACAGGAGGCATAGGCCCACCTCCTGAGCATGTCAAGGTCCCTTTGGATGGCATCCCTTCCCTCTGGCATATTGACCACATTACACAGCTTGCTGTCATCAGCAAACTTGCTGAGGGTGCACTCAATCCCATTGTCCATGTTGTCAACAAAGATGAACAGTGCCAAACCCTGCTGGAACACCACTTGTCACTGGTCTCCACTTGAATATCGAGCCATTAACCACAACTCTTTGAATGCGACCATCCAGCCAATTCCTTGTCCATCAAGTGGTCTATCTGTCTAGTTCATGCCTCTCCAATTTAGAGACAAGGATGTCATATGGGACAGCATCAAAATCTTTGCAGAAGTCCAGACTTGGACTAGGAAGAGCTATGGAGAAGGAGGTAGATGCGCATGAAAAGTGAATTGCTAGCAGTTAAAACAATCTTTGCACCCTGCAGTCTGCCTTGTAACCTGTTACAGTCCTCTCTCTTCATGGCAATTTGCTTTTAGTAACTTCACCTCTGTATACCGTCACAATTTGGAAAGTTTTGACTGAGTGACTATAAACCAACGCATGTTGCACATGGTTGTGAATGGTAGTTTTGACTTTAGTTGTTGTCAATGAACCTAGACAAAGGATGGGATCAACAACAGCCAAGTCTAGCAAAGTGGCAATTCTTGCAAGAGTGGCATCATAGAGGTTGTTTTGTGATGCTGGTCAGGCTGCATACATTTGTCAGAAGTGGTCATCTTACAGTTTTCAGAATCATAGCTCTGATCACCTTTAACAGTGAGAATGCAACAGCAAGAATAATTGTAACCTTGAACAATATGGACATAAGCAGTCATAAATTAGCCCGTAAAGTCTGATTCCCATCAATACAGACCTCAGAGTAGCTGAAAGTTGCTTCACCTCATCTCTGCAGCCTGCCAGGCTGATAAGACAAATGAAAGAAATGTGTTTTAAATGCTAGGCATCACTATAATCCTTTTATTTTCAATGAGCACAGCAATCACTGGCTATATTGACAGGTATAATCAAACCACAATGAAGTGAAAAAGAAAATTCTTTTCTCAAACATAGGATGCATAGTAGCAAATGTCAATAACAGAATGCAACTGAACATTCACCAATTCATACAGTTTCCGATTCCCTGGGGACAAAAGTGCTTTATAATAGAGTCACTGCAATATGGTTCAGGAGAGCCTAAGTACTCAGACTTCCAGCTGTGTTAATATGTAAGTCAGATTTCAGAGTAATTCAGCCAGTGAGCAATATTTTCCTATTACGATCAGTAGCAAAAGTCTGACAATGGTCAGAGCATGTTTGCCATTTTTGTTTTGATGGGCTTTTTTTTCTTCTGTATCCACTGTCCCACATTGGAAATCAGCTTGTTTCATGCCATAAACTGTAAATAGATTTGATAGAGGATTTTCTTATGTCTGCAGAGCACATCTCCAGCAAAACTGGATTTTCTAATTGCAAAATAGGGACAAAGAGGAGAGGTCCTGCTTGGAAACCTGATGAACAAAGAGCACAAAACCCAATTATGTTTATATATAGCTGGTTCCAGAGAATAAGTTCTGGTTCTAGGACAAATACATGAAAGCGCACTTAGCATATCTCCTGATAACCCTCTGTGCCTAAAGTCCTTTCTGGCACACGTCATGCCTACAATTCATCTGCCTCCCACAAAACCAGTGTTGTAAAGTAAGATGGCAATGTATCAAGCAGCAATGAAAATTAATGCTTTCCTAGAGAAAGCTTCTTCTGCAGATTTACAGAAGCCATAAACCCTCACTGTAAATATACTCTCAATGACTATGTTTTCCAAGTTCAAAAGTTTTCACACATGGATGAAAGGCTTGGACCTCCTTTCCCCAAAAGACACCATCTGTGAATCACATGTGAAGTCTTCACTTTGGATAGCACAATGTAACCACCACTGCTCCCAAAAATGCCAAAGTTCCTGCACAACCAGGAATCGCAAATAACTTTTTATGGGCCCTGAGCTCTTGCAGCACCAGAATAAACTGTTCATCTGGTTGGCTGAGTACTGTGAGACTCTGAGGGGTAGTCTAATATTAGCATTTTGCATGATCTATGCAAAAATGGCAATGATCTGTTTCACCTGGTTTTGGAGTCAGGACCAAATCTTCCTGTATTGTTTTAGACTGCTGGGTGGTGACAGCAGCACAGCCTGATTCAAGCTGAACACAGAACTCCAGATGACAGTCACTCAGCTGCAGTATCAGCTCAGCCTCATAAACAAGGCTTATTCCTGCATGGGTAGAAAATTGGTTATTCCAGCCACTAGCTATCCAAGACAGATTTCACAGCCAGCAGTACACAGGCTTCCTTTCACACAGTAGAAAATGACATACTTTCATTTGTTTCAATATCCTCTGCCAGTCCCAGTGGAAATGTTATTTTCTTATAATTTATACTGATGGAGAGGCTGGAAATTAAGTAAAACATTTTTATTTTTTTTTCAATACATGTTTTTCCTAGCCAAGAACTGGGGAAAAAAAAAAAAAAAAAAAAGCTATTTTCCTTTCCTCCAAAACCTTCAAGAAAAAAAGGAATTGGTTCTCCTACTATTTTGTTCTTATATGTTCTTTTCCATTTGAACTCAGTAAGTTTGCTCCAGCTCTGAGAAAGCTACCTGCAGAGACCAAGAGGTGGGCATATGCCAAAAGAAGCTCCTATAGACAAACTTCTCTAAGAGGTAGACAGTGGCTTTCTTCACATTTCCTGCTTTCTGGTTTTCTCCTTAAGGCTGTGGCCCTGAATGATTCTTAAGTTTCTTATGTCTCTCCTTTTTCCAGTGGCAGCCAACTTGCCCCCACAAGTATAGCCGGTGTAGGAGAAAAATATTGAATAAGCTTTCTCCCACTGAAGAAAAAGACCATGTAACACCTGACAACACAGCAAAGCAAGAAATACAGACCTAGAAACAGAAATAGAAGAAATACAATTGTATTTGAGCACAGACACGGAGCTTCTCAGCATTTTTAGAAAGGGAGAGAGACAGATGGATGTCCTGACATAGTATGTGAGTTTATACAAAACGAGGAGGTGAATTAGAAACATTTTCCTCTGGATGAATTTGTTCTTTGTGTATTTAAATGTAACTATAATGTGTTTTATCTTTTTGCTAGACTGGTTGACAAGTTAAGGTTTAAAACTTTTTTGTTAAAATCCCTACAACTTTAAAAAAATAGTATCCTGTTCTCTCACATTTAGAATTCAAAGCTAAATGCTATTCAAGCCTTGTTAGGATTACTGGCAAATTTTTTTTTGCAAAGAATCACAGTCAAAAGGTAAAGGCTATTTTTAATTATGTATCAACACTAATATTTTCTGTATAAAAAGGAATTAATCACCATGTTTGGTCCTGTGCTCATGATGAAATTGTTTCAGTAGGCCAGCACAGTATCGCCATAGTCATTTAGGAATATATTGTTACAAACACAAACATAATTTATGCAGACAAAAAGTGGAACAGTGAATGCAAAAGTATCCCAGCAAACAAAACCATCATAAATATGACATATGGCATTTTGTAAATTGCACACAGAACTATTCTTTTTACTAAATTGATACCCATAATTTTGCATGCAACTGAAAATTTGAAATGAGAAAACTGTTGAATGTGCTTTTGTCTAAAAATCTGAATATGGACAGAGATTCTGCAGAAATAGTATCTGGCACAGGAAGAGACTGATGAGCTGTAGGCAGCAAATAATTAGATCATGGTAAAATGGATACAGTCATCTGAAATTCTCTTATGTTTTTGAAAACTTCAGTGTGTCCCATTCAAAATGCATATGTCCCAGTTAGAAATTATGTGTTAACATGGCAAAACTTGAAGACGCCCATTAATTTTTCAGAGTAATTTTTCAGTTTTTATTCTGGCATGCATATGTACCAATGCTGGTGACTGTTTCAACATGGTCTGGTAAACGTCTGTGGATATCAGACTAGCAGGGTACTCTGATGGCAGCTGAGTAATATCTGGAGAGTATTGTGTGAAGCAGAAAAAATTGTTTTATTCTCATTTCTGTTGTAGAGTCTAGTAGACTTATTTCAAGTTTGGGGCATTTTTTAGTGTTTGAGGAATTCTTCTGTATTCTTATTTCAATAATGAGAGAGGAAAAGAGGCATATTTTTAAACAACAGTTGCACTGCAGTTATTGTAGCATATGTGTACTGAAAACTAAATCTTGTTATTGGCAAAGAATAACATCTTTCAGTAACTAAACTAGGAAATCTAGGTTATCTAGGACTTCTGGGTAAAGCCAAGACAGGCAAGAACATGGAAATACTTAGACAAACTTCAGAAACACGTTTTATTCTTGTTCAGCACAAAAATGGCTTTCCACCAGAAAGGATAAACATGCCAAGACTTGCTGGTGAATATTTCTGAGTGACAACACATTTCCTTGCTTTATTTTCAGCTGATAAGTGTAAAAAGCCAATCTATTTTTTTTTAATTGAACTTTTATTAAATACCAAATGTAAATATTTCCAAAATGTAAGCATTGCAAATATTAATTTTTAATAAAGAACAAAAAGACTAAAGTATTGCTTCAATAATTTTCAGCAGTAACTGATTTTAGAGTTGCTAATTATTAAATATAACCTCAAGAACTTGGATGAATTTCTAATGTAAGACTATAGATTATTATTATGATTTATGAGTCTCATAATTTTGTGAGTGTGTTTTCTCTTCCAAGCAGAAGGAAACCTTAAATTTGAAGACAATTTCAAGTATTGTTGCAAGTACTCAGGTTTATTAAGATAGTAACACAAACCAAAACCGTCATTATATTAACAACTAAATTGCCTCAGGACTACCAGCTAAGATGAACCATTAAGTTCTCATCTTTGGTCTTTTCTACTAATTAAATAATTACACATCTATTATCAGAATGTTATTTATCTTTTCCTTGGAAAGAATTACCTCCACAATTGTTTTCACAGGAGGTATGTAATAAGCTCTTTCATTTTTTCCAGTCAGGCTACCCATATGAAGGCAAAGATCTGTTCCAGTGCCTGTTCACTTCTGTTGTTCCCCTCTTTCCGGAAGGGAGGAGTGCTTTCCTGCCTGACACTCTCTTTATCTTGCATTTTAGCATTTTAGCTCTGATAGAAAGGAAGCTGAAATTGAGAGAGATTGATCCACTGGAAAGAGACTACTCCTGTTTATCAGATTTATGCCTTACTTGCATTACCTCCAATTTGCACTCTTAAAGATTCATTTGGAAAAATAAAAAAAAACAACACTCACTTCCCCTGCTGATAGCTCAACACTTTCTTTCTCTTTTGCTTTCCATTTCCTCTGCTTCTTGAGCATAAATATTTGTAAATCCATACCTGGCAGAGTTACACAAATCAAAAGGCAGAGAGATTCTCTGGTGACATTCCCTCAGTGCACCAGGACGTATGTGCTACCCTTCCAGCATAATTTTTAACCACCACATCTCTCCTCAGGAATATTTTTTTTTACATATGCAATTAGAAGAAACAGTTGTGATATATTTAATCTGCAAACCAAGCAGAACAGACTATTTGATGGTCTTTTCTGCTTGGAGCACCATCATCCAATGTTAAAGAGAGTCTCCAAAGCAGAATAATTAAGTGAATCATCATCTGTCAGGGCCTTGTGTTATGACCCGCAGGCATGAAGCAATTCAGTAAACCGAAAATAAGCATTTAAATGCCTTTTCAAGTTCTGGAAAAATTTTAGTAATGCTTGCTGAGATGCTGTATACATCCAGACGACCAGAAAGAGAGCCTGTTCTTTTGAAATGCTGGAAGTTCTCCCAGACACCTGACCTTTTCCTGATTTTTGGCAGGAAATTAAGTCCAGTTCTACTTCATTTTCCAAAAATGCTTCTGGATACTTGTCCTCAGGAAACAATTCTGTCTGTGGATGAAGGAGACGCTCTAAGAAGGGGGATTGAAAAGAACTATGATTTCCAACATATGTTTTTTCATTGCATGTACTTTACAGCACAGTGAACAACAATAACTAAGATGCTGCATGTTCTTTGTTCTACACCTGTTTCATACTCATTTCCAAGAAGATGGTAAAAGTCAGGTTTTTTATTAAAATATTCCCTGTCAGGTACTGGTGAAGGTGTTCCCTGATCCTTGAGAGAGGAAAACAACCCCAACCCACAATAATGGAGACTCAGGAATTTTTGGTTTGACTTATCTGAATGGTAAGTTCTTTAGAAATTAAAAGCACAACCGTTTTTTAAACTCATTTCCTATTGATCAGATTTCTTCTCTCAAAGACAAATCTTTCCTCTGTTCTCCCAGAGGTCCAGGGTACTTGCACGCTATGTGTCTGTGAACTGAATTGGTTGTTCCTGGCATGGGAGAAATTCTTTTCTTTGACAGACAAGGGGAAATGCAGTCAAACCCTACTGAAGTCAATAGGGCTGCTGCAGTGAAATTAAAATTAAAGTTGGGTCCATAAATAGTTGCTCTACCTATTTATTTCTTTTATATTGTTTGTTTGTTTCTGTGTGAACCCAATTACTTCATAACCTTTAAAAGAATAACTCTCTTCAGAGCACACAGAATACTGTACTTGTACTAGATGAATTAATGTTTTATACTTGAACAGAATTATACTGCATTAGCTATCCACTCCTGTAAAAGAAAAAGGAATATTGGCCCCATTCACTAAGATTTTATTTTTCTTCCTGTCTTATTGTTTTTGTATATAAATGCTAGGATACAGTTCAAAATGGAAGTTGATTCATATCATTTGTGTATATCTGAGATGTTCATTACTGCATGTATAAATGCAAGAGAAAATCAATCTTCCAGTCATATTGCAGTCAAATTATATGTGCCTAGTGAATTCAAGGGTAAGAATTGGTTTGAGAAAGACAAAATGGAGAAAGAATGAAACTATATTCCGGCAGGAGAAGAGCTAGGGCTGCAGAAGTTAAGCGACCAGAAGAGCGTCTCTTTACATGATTGTCCTGGGTTCAGCAGTAGCAGTCATTTTTCCCCTTAGTAGCTGGTGCAGTGCTGTGTTTCTGACTTTCGGTCTGGGAACACTGCTGACAACACCGATGTTTTTAGCTACTGCTTAGAATGTTTACACTGACCAAGGACTTTTTGAGCCTCATGCTCTGCCAGGGAGGAGGGGAAGCCGAGAGGAAGCAGAGACAGGACACCTGACCCAAACTAGCCAAAGAGGTATTCTATACCACAGCATGTCATGCCCAGGATGTAAAATTGGGAGTTACCCGGAAGGGCTAGCTCTCTGCTCGGTTCGGCGAGTGGTGAGCAACTGTATTCTCTTCACCTGTTATTTCCGTTATCATTATTATTATTATTGGTGGTAGCAGCAGTGGTCTGTGTTATACCTTAGTTACTGGGCTGTCCTTATCTCAACCTGCGGGAGTTGTATTCTTTCGATTCTCCTCCCTACCACTCTGGGAGCTGAGGGAGGAAGTGGGGAGTGAGTGAGCGGGCTGTGTTGCAGGGCTTAAACCATGACAATGGTGACATAGGAAAACATTTAATAATACCAGTCTGTTCTGAATTTTCCTACAGAACCACTACTGAGAAGGGATCAAGTGTTCCTAGAAAGAAACATTGAACCTAGACAGTTCCTGCTACTCAAAACATAAAACTGGAAACTGCAAAAATAGCAGCCTACTGTATTTAGGAGACCTATAGCAAAGAGAAGGTTCAGTCTTCTCACCTAAGAGATAGACTGGGATGCTTTCTGTGACCTGCACAGGAATGACAGCAGTCTGGAAAATCTCCTGCATTTCATAACCTGTGTCTCTCACGATAAGGAAAGAAGATGTAAAAGAACAGAATATTTTTAATTTCCTTAGTCATTTCCAATTTTAGGCCAAAATTAGCATCATACTTCAAGTATCTTTAATTTTTAAGACAAAAAATAATCTCAATTTTTAATATTAAGAAAATTATACCAATTTATTACATCTGTTCACATTTTCCCGTTTTCTTTCATCACAAATAATAATGTTGCGTTTCATAATCCGGCACCACTGAAGACTGAGGTAGATCTACAGCAAACGCCTTGAAAGTCACAAGATCATGGATTCATGGTTTGTCAAATCCCACTTTTAAAACCAAGAAAACAAGCAAACAAAAACCTAAAAAACAAAACAAAACAAACCCACAAAAACAAAACAAAAAAAACCCCAAAAACCTCAAACCAGCCAACCAAGCAATAACATGGGCAGTGTATTTATTTATTTATTTATTTAATTTTAACTTTGGAATGCCTACCTTTTTACTGAGCAAAACAAAATTCAAAGGGGATTATTCACTTTAGAAGAATATCATTCTCATAGCTGTGTAATAACAGAGCTCTTGTCCTTTCAACACAAAGGGTTTTCTTCTGCTCTCATTCTCATATTGACATGTCTGGATCTGTTAGAACTGACTACTGTTAAATCAACATGATTTGTGTCACAAACTGATATTCTGGCTATGCAGAAAATAACTGTGATGCGCAGATTTCACTAAATGCAAATGCAAGAACACGAATCAGCAGGAAGAGCTATGGGTGTTGCAGGAAAAGATAAAACAGTTTATGTGAAGCTTCTCTTACCTAATGACATGCCATTTTCTGACTTGTTTTTTCTGCTGTACAATACCCCCTGCAAATAGACACAGTGCCTTTATCTTCCTTGGCCACAAGGTATGTTCACCACAACTGGTAAAGAAAACAACTGATTAACACATTCCATTTATAAGGCTCTAATCCCTAATGACATTTTCAGTTAAGACAGAACTCAGTGCAATGTGTAATTTATACCACCTCCCAGAGCTTTCTTTGGGAGACAGACCTTCTTTTAAGGGGAACTTGTTTTTCCCCTCTGTTTTTCAGCATCATGATCACATCAGACACACACAAAGAAGAAATTTTTAAAGCTAATAAAGAAAAGGTTAATAGAAAAACTACAGGAAAGGTTATAATATTAAATTAATAATTTTTATTTCCCCCCAAATTTGAGTATATAACGTAAGACAGACATATTCTGGATTTTATGCTTTCAGCTGCAAGGTCTGTTATTTTATTCAAAATGGAAGGAATGGACAGAGGAGAGAAAATTACATATGCAAGTTTTCTTGTCATAGATATAGCTTAAGAAATCCTTTGAAAACTTCGAGAAAAGACAAAAAGCTATTTCCTGTTAGAACTGTGAATTGCATCTGAGTTAGGAACAAATGTGTTTGGAGGTTTGGCTACTCTTCTCTTTACCCCTTAAATTTTGTGTTCCAGCTGTCAAATTCAGAAGGCCGCATTTAACTATGGCATATTCTATACTCACAAAACAAAAGTTAAAGGCATGATGATAGAAAAGTGTTGTAACACCTCATATTTGCTGAACTTAGTTCATTATCTACAGAGGTCTACAGGATATAGCTGCTCTGCACTTATTGACCTTGTACCAGCTCATTCTGAAGAGCTATTCATCCAGGACATCTCACAGGAACTGAAAAGCTAACACTTAAGCTTTCTGAATTAATTAAAAAAAAACAAAACCAAAAAGACACAGGGAGTGAAAGATTACCAGGCTTCAGAAAACTTAACATAACTTTCACTAGGTTAAGGATTTTGTTAGGCAGACTTCAAAAAGACCTTTCCTAAGACAGTTTCTTAAATGCTATAGATCTAAAGATAGATTTGAGTCATAAAAACTTACTGGAAATTAAGCACAAAATCCGAGTCTTGCTGAAAGCAGAAGAAACGTTTCTACTGACTAACTCGGGAGGAAACTTCAAGTTTTCTCAGTGTTTTCTGACAAAAAAAAAATTATCCTTCCATACAGTGCGAACTTCTTTGCAGGCAAACTGAGGAAATTTACATTCAATATTAACCCAATAACAGAAAATGAAACACCCTGTGCCTCAGAGTAGGTAAATGTTTAATTTCAAGTTTCATATACTTCTAAGAAATAATAACTCTATTTTTTTTTAATCACTCGAAAAAATATATCTGTTCAACAAGAACATTCACGGTTGCATTAGTATTAAACTGAAGTAAGGAGGAAACTGTAATTGTAGGAGATCTGCATTTGAATTTAAGACATTGTGCAAACGAAAATGCCTGAAACATAAAAATAAAGTGATGTATTTATTTTATACATTCACTTACCTACTGAATTCAAGGGTTAAAATCTTCATGGCAACTTTTGTGAGGCAAAAAAACCACCTTTCAGTGACTGAGATGGGATTGCATGGGGACTTAATTTAAGAATCATGTAAAGTTCAATCTAGTTTTTCAATAAAAACTAGACAGATATTTCATTGCTCATGTTCTGCAATGGTGTCAAGATTTTCTTATAATAAAGGAATTAGCTCTGCAGATCAGCACTTGCTGAGGAACACTTAAAACTAAGAACTGTGAAAGAGGATAGATTTTGCAACATGATTTATGAGATTTGTATTGGTATGCTAAGATAGCAAGGATAATAGATACATAAACTGCTTTTATTCAACCCAGTAGAAGTAAGGAAAGGTCTGTCTCAGTAAAGTGTTTTGAAAAAGACCACTCAGTCATCTTGTTTTGGAGTGTAACAAGCCTAACAGAAAATCTGAAATTCTCACTGAAGACGTTCAAAAGCCCACTGTTCTGTCCACTCACTCTTTCTGTGCATGCATTTTTTTCACAGCAAAGTCCTGGACGAGGGGTTTCAGTGCCACCTCAAAATTTCAGCCTTTGCAACGAGCCCAGAGGCAGCAGGCAAAAATTGAGTCAGTTGCAGTCAGACCTGGAGACTGTGAATTTTCTGTACACAGCCTCTCCATTTCCTCATTGGAAAAGTGGTTTATTTTCTTTTCTCTCTCTCCTTTTCTCTCCCTATCTCTTTCATCCTCTGCAGCCACTGATCATTTTCATACACTTTAGCAACTACACAATGCTACTGCAGTATGTTAGATACGACACAGTTGAGCTACTTGAGAATGTTCTGCTTTCTGTTACAGTGCTGTGGTTTCTAAAATATATGAAGCAGACAAACACTGGTTCCATATTGCTAATAACAAGTAGCTGTTTTTTGTTATCTTAGTGACAAACTTTTCACGATAAAGATATTCATGTTCATTTTGAGCTGATTTGACATATGGCTTTCATTTCATGTGCTGTTTAATTTTTTTTCTAATATCTTTTGCATTTTTTTTTTCTTCACAGATCTGACTTGGACTAAGTCATCATCTCACAAGTATGTCTCCATTATAACAGATAACAAAGGTAATATGTGGGAATGGGAAAGGGGGAGAGGGAGAAGTGGGGGTAGGTTCGAGAAGATGTTTTTCTTCAGACGGGCAAGATGTGTATTGCCTCTTTGCATTTACTGAATGTTAACAAACTTCTAACGATACGTCTTTGTTTCTTACCTATAGAATGGTGTTACATTAAGATTTGACACTGTAGGAATTTAATACTTAGTAAGAGCAATGCAATAAGGCATCCCCTAAGGAAATCAGATGAAAATTTCAAGCCACACTTCTCTATCTCATTCTGCAGTAATATATACTACAGAAAGGTTGTTTTAAGTACAGGTTGTTACACATGTAACAGGGTTTTATCTTCTGGGTTGTACATCTCTATCCATAATTTCAATGTAAAGTTAGAGAAGAGAACACAGGTTTCTAATATTTTTGGGTGGGGTATTTTTTAAGAGATACAGAAAATTATATTTGGGTTTAAATTGCTTGCTGTGCGACCCCAAAATGAATCATTTTCCAAAGCACAGGAAATTTGAAAACTAGCAACATATTTGAGCTTTAAGACTGACTTTTTCATACTACATCTATGTAATGTGACAGTATTTCATCAGTGATGTAAATATGTACAATAACTATATAGTTAAGAATATTGGAAGCTTTGATTTGTGTTGTTGCCACATGATTTACTTCGTACAAAGAAGTTTTGAGTTTAAATAAGGAACACTTCTTCTAGAGGGTAAATCACAAAGATTTGATGCAAAAGTAAGAAAGCAGACTTTATTATTTAAGTTTGATTAAAAAAATGCAGTGTGGCTAGTCCTCACTTCTAAATAAACTAAACTATTTAACCCATGGGCCAGAGACCTAAGTCCTAACTTACCCAAAACCTTCCAAATGACAAGACTTTATAACTGTGAGTGACATATTTTCAAAAGACATTTTTTACCATCATTTCAGAAGAAATACACATCTTAATTAAATATCTTATGTATTTTCCTTTTTCAGGGTTTCTCTCCCTATCTGCAATGACCATATCTCCTGTGAAAAGGTATAACATTTTTATATTCAGCCAGGAAGAACGTCATGAACACAGTTCTATGGACGCTTCACATAATAAATAACGAGTGAATGGTCCTTGCATAAAGGAATCTTTCTGACTGTCATTTGAAGAGTTTCAAGGGGAAAAATGAGAAAGCAAATCAACAATAGGTCATTCATTGTTTTCATCCATGTTTCAAAAAAAGTAGGGTTAGTAAGTCCAGGCATTTGACATCAAATTCAATCAACTTAAAAACTTAATTCCAAGATATTAAAGTTGAATACTGATGGACAGACGACAAGCCCTAACGTGCGATGTAAATTCCATGCACCTCCTTTTAGGTCAGCTTCAGAGAAAGCAGATGGCATAAAAAGCCAAGTCCATGAAAGCAAGAATAAATATTTATGAGGTTCTCAGAAACTTATGTTAAGAAAAATGAATCCAAATAGTGAAAGATCAAGTTATGTTTTCTGCTTCCTCTGCTCAAAAAATCTTATGACTCTATGCATCATTATCCTTTGTTGTTACAAGCAATTGCATATAGTGTCATAGCCTTCACACACGACCCAGCACAGGGAATATTAGCACTGCTGGGAAGGGAATACATAAATATGTGTGGGGTATGAAACAATCATTGTTGCAGACACATTAAAAACATTAATGTTGCTTTCAGACAGGAAAGACAGTCATTATTGTAAAGTAATCTAAGTGGGGGTTTGAAAAACTCCTTTTACATTTATATATGAGGAGGAGTAAATGTTCTAGGAATACTGAATTCTAATAAAATATTAATCTTATTTAATATTAATATTAAATGATCTTTGAGGTAGCTTGCAAATGATCATTCTTCAATGATACTGTTGTAGCTATGGCACAGTACATTAGTAAACTCATGAAAACAATTTTTTATTTTATTCTTCCTAGGTACAAAACAAAGGAACAATAAACCTAAAAACAACAACATTATCATCTGGTAATTAAATGAGGACTATTCCCAAAGGTGCACACTTCTTCTAGATATGGGATTTCTGCCAAGAATGCGTTGGACGTCTTACATAGCTTGATAACTATTGTTTGCCAAGCTGATGTGATTGTTTTCTCACTGAACCTGTTTCATTAATTTGATGTGTGAGAAATAAATATTTTCTGTGCAATTAACTGGAGATTATTATGGTGTAATGGAACTTTACCATACAAACAGATGCTTAGCCCTTTAGATGGATAAAAGGTACATCAGCACTTGGTAAACAGAATGAAGCTGTGGGGAAAATACTGTTAAGGACATTTAATTGGTGAACAAAATTGATGCTAATGTAATAGTTTTGGATTTGCTTAATTGAAGTAGCAAAGAAAAAACAACATGTTTGGTAACAACAAGTCACCATGTGTGGAGATACGCTATTTGCCAAGCTATAGAAATCATATGGAAGATACAGACAGTAAAAGTAAGAATCTTAAAAACAAAAACACATGTCCTTTTTCTCAGAGTCTCATATATTTATCTTATATATAATATACAGTGTTTTATAGAACTAATTATGTCACTTTATGTTCCAATGTCACTTTATGTTCCAATAAAACAAGAAACTAAAAAAAGAGAAAATTATGGTCTGAAAATTTTACTCCTTAATCGTCAAGTATTTTTTGCCTATGCTATTAGCAAAATAAATAGTTACATTCACTGTATTATCTAGAATGCATCTACTGGAAAGGGAAGACTTCTTGCTCCTATACACTTGGTCCATTTCCCAACTAATGGATTCAATCTAACAGTACTTTTGGTGGTATCACAGTACAAAGCTCATAGTTCAAAAGTTAGGATCTCTGCAACTGACATAAGCATCTAAGAAAATAAATTAGTTAGTTAGTAAGTAACTAACTAAAGGGAAGCCTTGGATAGTAGCTGCTCCTAACACTTTCAGAACATGTTTCAGAAACATCACAAGACTAATGCAGCATACTTAAACTGAAAACATAAGAATAAACCTGAGAAATCACAGAAACCACTTGTTAATGAAAATCACTTATTGATTTTATCACTTGTTTGTTTTTATTACTTATTTCTTAATCACTTCTTAAGAAATCACTTGTTAATGCTGTAAGGCAAGTTCAAATGCCAAGCTATGTTAAAATATCAGACTGGGTAATGAATCCTGATGTGTAGTGACTTGATCTTAAGGTTCAAGTTGCTACACAATTTTTAAATATTTATTATATTTCTGGTGCTCTTCAATAGAACTATGAAATTAAACTGAAACTAAATGCATTACAGGAACATCCTGGCTGCAAAGGTCATAATTCAAAAACAATCAACAAAATTAAAGATAGATAGTGCACTAAAACTGGAGAAAGGAATAATATTTATTTTCATTCTCACTGCTCAATAAAGTAAACTCCTTTTTCATTAATTCTGCAGTGATCATTTTGTGTGCTGAAGGCCTAATGGCTCAAAACCACATGTTTTAATTTAGCAAGTCTATAGGTTTCAGAAAGCTTAGCCAAAGTTTTCAGTTTGGTGGACAAATGTTAACTCAGAATAAAGCACAAATCTCTATGCTTGAAGGAACCTAGAAAGGCAAAAAATACCTATACTTGAAGTCTAAGTCTTCTAAATGACAGATTAGTTTGTTCTGAAAAGTACCTAATGCATAAATGGCAAATGTGAACACACTTAGATGAAGAAAATTAGTCAGGCAAATGGAGCTGCAGCAGGAAAAGAGGCCAGTGAATGGCTTGGCAACATTAGAAATTATGTTCAACACCACAGCTTAGTTGTCACATGCCTCTTCCACTGTCCCACACATTGCCAGCCATTTCTGGCGATTCCTCCAGAAATCTCTCTTTCAGCTGCAGTATAGATTACATTAAAATGAAAAGCTTTTATCCAAAGGAAGTTCCCAAATACTTCAAATATGTACTCCCATTGCACAGGGAAGCAGATTTAAAAAGAAAATTATTAGGTCTGGATCTCAGCATCAGAGGTGACATCATTTGTACGGCAATTTACAGATGCTAGCTTTCCTCCCCCTATTTAAAAATTCGGTAATATTGCCCCAAGTCTTAGTTTAGAGTCCTAAGTGCTTAGAATCCTTTGGCCTTGGTACTTTTTCAGTGAGGCTCTGCTGCCTACATGTGCTGGCATTTTAGGCAACATGCATGCCTCAGTGTGAGTGTCCAGAACTTCCAGGTAAGCAACTCCAAAAGCGTATTTCCTTAGAGTGGCATTAACCCTCTCTAATCGCAGTCCTGAGCTGAGGTCAGCTGCAGGATCAAGGCTGGCTCTCAGATATGTGAAAAGTCCTAAGGAGAAAGCCTCCTAGCAGAGTTACCCTGTGAGATGTGACAGAAGAGGGACGGACATCCTCCCTCAAAACCAAATATTGCAGTAAGTGATCTTCCAGACCTAGTAGTGGTTAGCAATAATCTTGCCAGGGTTTTATTGTCCATGTGAATGGCACATGCAGCTTTGCTGGTATTTCTGAAACAAGTCAGGATTACAGAGCATGAGGCAAGTCCACCTGTGAGCAGGAAAACTGTTGATTCCTGATCTCTATGAAGACATAGAAAAACACGCACACTGCTTCACCTTGACATTAAACCAAAGCAGTAACATCTCTTAATAGTTTCTCTACAATCAGAATCTCACCCTGAAATGACTTGGAGAGAAAACAGCAATCTCATGGCAAAGCTACATTGCAAATGATGCAGCAGAAGCGCAAAGATGTGCAAAGCTTAAAGAGGGCACCTGTGTCTGAAACAGTTCTTGTTAAAAAGGAGAAATGGGGGATTACCTTGCTATTGTGTTGCCCACAAAAAAGTTACAAGCTATAACTGAATGTCTTCACTGATAAAAGGGCTATTAGATAAATCAGAGCAGATAATATATTGGTGTTAGGAAATAAAACATTATTTCCCTTGTAATAATATTCTGCTACTTGGCACAATGCTAGCTTTTGTGATATTGGCCACTATGATAAAGTAGCCACAAAACCAATGTTTCATCTTACAAAAAGAGAAATCTGTCTCCACAACTTTTTAAGAGAGCATGTCCTTCCAACTGCAAAAATAATTAGCCCAGATAAAGTATCAAAGGAAGGCTGCCCCATTTAGGGCCCCATGTGGTTTCTTTGGTTAGCAGAGTGTTTCTTTTGAGGGTTTCTTAGACAAGTCTGTTTTCTGTTTACATTTGTTGCCACTGGGAACTATGTACCTCTCATATCTCAACTGCTACTAGTAATAAAACAACATAGCTGGGGGCAGGCTGCCAACTAAATAAAGCAGTAACAGGCTGTGTTCGAAAACATTAGCACTGTTGTGGTGATGAACAAGAAATGTTAAGATAGAAAGTAGTAAAAAAAACCCTGACTGTTTATAATTGGTGACAATAACATTACACAAAGACAGCTAATAGGCAGACAGTAAAGGGATGAACTGAAATTATGGCTACTGCAGATTTCTTAAAAGGAAGTATTTTGGATATTTTTTACCACCTGCAGAGTAGTTACCCTGAGAAAATTCCTGGCACTGAAAAGGAGAACCTTGTCTTAAGACGTATCAGATCTTGACCATTTAGCCCTCCCTTTCTAGATCTCACAAGTCACAGATCTCTAATGAAAAAATATGACAGCGTAGCTAACAATATTTTAGAAGTTTATCAACAGTTTTCCAATTTCATCACAGCAGAGAAAGAGGGAGAATGTAAAAAGACACTTTAAACCATTAAGCTTCCTCTTAATACACTGCACAGACATACCAAACTGAACTTGCTACTTCTTTCTTCAGCAGTGTATCCTGGTAATTTCAAAATGTCCTGTCAATTATCCACCATGTGTAACACACTTTACACTCCTCTCATCTAAATTAAATTCTCCTTCTCTTCCTCATCCTTTCCTAACTTTTTTCTTCCCCTTCACTCTCTCTGTCTGCATCTGTCTCTTCTACTCCTGTCTTTTCTTCTGCCTCTTATCCCTTTCCCTTTATTTCCACAGACAAACAGTCTTTGGATAAGCAAGATCACACAAAAGAATTAGAGTAGGAATTTATCATATAGAAATAATTTTTCACACTTCAATTAAGCTTCCACTTTTTCAGTGTACATACATCTGCAATGAGCTCCAAAATTAAAGAATCACAGGCAAGAAACCCCTTTTACCATTAAGTGACAAACACAACCATGTAGCAGAAACTGTGTTCAAAAGTCATATTTGACATTCAGAAGTCATTAAATCCATCTCGATTTGCTATACCTCTGAACTAATTTTTTTATATCAAAATCACAGTGCCCCAGTGACACTTCAACATACGTCACATCAAATAACAGGGCTTATACTATTTAACTAGACATCTCTAGTCTCATCTTAAGACCACCTGGCACTTTATCAATCTGCTGATGAAGACTTTTGAGCATACAATCGTGAACAGCAATTCAAACGAACAAAGCAAAGATTATGAACACTATATAGACTTTGACTTTAAAATGGATAAACCACACAGGAAGATAGCTGCGCAACTTACTTGCAATTTATCATCTTATATTTTCATTAATACTTAATTTCAATAATACTTACTTTTTCCCTTACCTTCAGTGCTCTACCTTGAAGCATGGATATGTGTTTTTTCCTGTTTCCTCTTTACTATTCTAAGTAAATGGATATTTCTTGAATACAGTCCCTGCAGCTCTCAGGAATGTTCTTTTGGGAGCTTAAACATTACAATTTAACTGTAACGTTAAAGTTACAGTTTAAGTCTAAGTCTTATACCGGCTAACTTGTAAGTCTCCTCTCATCCCACAGAGAAGAAACTGAGAAACTGCCAGTTTTAAATTGATAAAAGAGTTAAATACAGTGTCAGGTTTGTTAGAGCTCAGCCTTTTAGGGAAAGTCAGACTTAACCTGTTTTCCCCCAAGTATCTGTACAGCCTTGTTCGAGTAGAGACTACCCATGATCTTCAGATGTTGTTATAAACAAAAAGACAACACATCCAGAAAGATAAAAATTTTCTCTCTTACATTGTATAAGTAAAAGCATGCAGTTTCTTATCTGAAAACCCTAGAAATCTATAGAATGAAAATAGAAACCAAAATTATTCTTCCTCCAAATATACAAAAGGTAAACTGAGACTCAAAATTTTAAATGGGTTAGTAAAGGTTATGCACCAATTTGTTCCATACCTACTTGCTTATGATGAAATGTCCCTATATATCTTCCACACAAAATTATCCACATTTCTACAATATAAACCTGATGAAAGCAACAAGAATAAAACTGGATGTTTATTAAGTATATGCCTCTAGATCTAGTTCAATATATGTGGTAAAAGCAAATTAAGTAATGCAGTGTACTTATGGTAATCTAAATATGGTATAGGTGACAGAACTAGATACCTTTTAATAACAACATTTATGTTATGCCTAAAAATGTAAACTGAAATTATGTTATATTTAATACTAGTTTTGTTTATATTTTCAAAATCAGTATAATTAAAAAGTTAATGATATAAGAACACAGTAAGAGAACTACGTGCTATTCAATTATTATTCCTACATTCAACTGCTCAAACAGGACACAATGATCTTATACAAAGTACGAAATGGAATTAAAAAGGGTAAAAAACAGGAGGGAAACTGAAGTTAAAAATTGTCTACATTTATCTTTCCCAATCTCCTTGATCATCCCTCCTGATTACCTTTCTTACCATTGAACCAGTCAGCTGCTTTCCACTATTAAATGCTATTGAAGAGAATTTCAATAATGCCCAAACTTCTTTTCCAGAAGTAGGATTTGCAAACATCAAAAGAATCTGTGCCTTATCCTTCAAAGCAAATAGAAAGGCTGATGCTCTCAGTGATTTTCTACTAGTAGAAAATGTATGTGTGTTCATCACAGATGGAAGAGAAAGATCCCACAGCAGACATATAAAACTAAAGCATTACTTCATTCTTTCAAGCTCACTCCTCTAGGACTATAGTGCAGCTGCCCTCAAAGGCTCAAAAGTTCAATCAAATCTGAGTCTGAAACTCTTTGCCTCTGCTACAACAAACCAGCATCACATCATAACAGATAAATGGACCTTCACATTTCTGGTGGATGGTAACATTAGAGAATGGAAAGAAATTGGATGGTTTCCTTTTTGTTTAGTTCCACTGCCAAAAGCACACAATACAGCCTATTAAGTTGACACCTGCAGGCATTCTAAAGATGGTCTTATTTCAAACAGCAAATACAGTTCAGAAAGGTCAATAACACTGTGAATTTTATGGAGATGGAAAATGACTTTGTTTTGCCTTGCTTCAAGTGTTGTTTTGTTTTGGTTTTTAAGTGAAAACTGTTTCTTGGTTCATGTGGCTGCAAATTTAGCTTCAGCTGGCCAGAACTGGGGGTTGTGTATGGCCAGACCTTCATTTACAGCAAAGCATTTTCAGACTGAAACCTGCTCCCTGCTCCCCCTGCTTCACTGCACACTTTCCAGCATCTGCCTGGCAAAACACATGGCTTGCAACACTTTCCCTTTCCCTGACTGTCACTGAATGAAAGTTGTTGAGCACAGTCACATTAGTCTACATTGCTCACGGGTTGCACGAAGCCATCCAGGGGAATCACTTACACAAAAAGAGAGTTAGTTTGGAAAGACCATGTAGCATTAGAAATGGAATAGTCAGGCCAAGATCCTTCACTTTCAACAGTCATTCAGGACCTAAGCAAGCTCAGTAGGATTTTTACTAGGTCTCTGACTCATCTTCTTAAACTTGAACTTTATTGCACTTTAAGTAACTAGATGCTATTTTGTGATATTGAGCCTGATTGCATATTAAACATTTACTCAGACTGAAAACTGTTTACATAGGAAATTCCCAGAGATTGAAAAGAAAATTGGAGAAAGAAGGGAAAACTGCTATCATAACCAAAACAGGTAAGATTATTTTTAAAAAGGCAACACTTAACAGCTCCCTGGATATTTTCTTTGCAAAAGGAGTAGATTAAATGTTATATTAAAAGGAAAAGATTGCATGGCCTAATAAAAATGTTTCCCTATAAATCTCATGGTAATGCTTCCAAAGATACTGCTCTTTGGAGTATGCTCTATGTATTTACCTTTTTTGATTTCTGTTTTAAAATTAAAGGGGAGGGATGACCCTACTAGACTAGCAATAGAATGCATTTATTTTTCTGCGTTTTTTCCTAGCCTTTAAAAAAAAGCCCCCAAAACCAAACAAACAAAAAAAACCCCTCCCACAACACCAAAAAGCAACAAGAGAACAAACGAACAAGAGGAAGTTTTATCTCTCCAGTCATTATTGGTGGTTTAACAAATACAGCATTTTCACTGTTTCAGTTTGACAGTGTAGCATATAAAACATTCACTGATTAACATAAGAACCAACTATTTTGCAATTTAACCTCATGTATGTGTGTAAGAATCTGAATTACCACTGTTGCTGGTCCATCTGTTTCCCTGACTGCTGCTGGCTTCTCCACAGGCATAGAAAATAGTAATTTAGTTGCTTCATTATTAACACCTGTGATTTTCACTGTCCTTGTGAAAAAGCCACACTAGCTTTCAGGTCCTTACTCTTAGGTGGTCATTTAATGCTGCGCAAAGGTGGAAGGTTGCCAACAGTGGAAACTTATTAAAGTTTTTATTAAAGTAAAAGACAAAGGCTGGTTGTGATAATATAAGCTACCATGTGTCACTCTACCAGGATAATCCAATTCTGGACTAAGTTTTTCTCCATCATTCAAGGTGGGGGGTTTTGGTGGGGGTTTTATTTGTATATTTTTTAATTTATGGATCAGTCTCAAGGGAGTTAGCAAAATATTACTGCTATGAGCTCCACATTCTAGATATTTGGACAGCATCTGGAGTTTTATGTTCAGTGAAATACAGTGCCCTGAGGGCACTCATTAATTTTTTTAAACCTCATTTCCCATGTTCTAATAGTAGAATCTGGAGCTCAAAATTCTCAAAAGCCAGCCATTTTTCTTCCTTATTTCCTTATAATAAACAAAGCATATTTACTTCATGAGATCAACAGCCCTCTTAGGAGAAAAAACTTTGATGAATCACAAGGAGCCTCAGACAAAAAAAGAAAGGTAGATATTTATTCAAATGTTAGAATTACATTTTGGGATCTCCATCAAACTGAAGATAATTTCTTACAGTCTAGATTACTGGTTTACAGATAAATCCCAATACAGGATCAAAATAATATTAGCTTCACAATTTTTCATTATTGAAAACAGAATTATTGTTAGGCATTGGAGCCTTCAATGTCATACAGTAAACCAGTCCTCATCACGTAACTTCACTTTTGTAGCTATGAAAAACATCAAAGAATCTTAAGAGGAAATACCCTTGTTTGAGAGCTGTAGGTTAGGGACCACTGAACTAAAGATATGTAAATAAGTTAATGTTTTTACATTTATCTTTAGGATGCTCTCTTTCTCTTTTTCATACTCCCTTTTATGTTTCCTTCCTCTATCTCCCCACTTTGAGTTTCTCTCTATATGCACAAAACAGAGTTTCTTTAGAGATATAAGTCCACAGCTTGATATGTAAATGGTAGAATGTCTAAATATTGTGATAATGTGAGCAGGATTTGAAGGACATTAACACAGTGTTTTCTAATTTGGAGAGAGTGTCTTGTTCTATATAGTCTGACAATGCTGACATAAGCACTAGAAAAATTATCTATACTTTAAGGAACATATTCTTCCTGCCAACAGATGAAAACTACATTAGCTTGATAAGAGTGTTGCTTACTTTTTGTATGAGAAAGCACAAAGACCTGCTGACTTGGCAGTGAACAGAGCTACTCTTGAGAAGGTTTAATCTTTTCTATGGGAGGTCTCAAAGGATAGTTCTGATAAAAATTCTTTTGTATCTCATGTAAGGATTGTTTTATACCTTGTTTAGTCTTTTCTCTGGCCGGCAGGACTGTGAAGTGTAGGAGCAAAACTCCAGTCTTCACTGTGGTAGTAGCATTCAGGAGACAGAGAGACTCTTAGAATAGCTATCACACTCTTAACCAGTGAAAAGGTAACAGCTAGAGAGCTTTAGCTCAGTCCAGATACATATGTAATATAACTGTTAGAGGAAATGGCTTAAAACATAATGCAAGGTGAAGATTCTCTGAAGTGCATGGTTGCCAGGTTTTTTTTACAGTCAGGCAGTGAGATTTCCAGCCCGCTACGTCAGTTTACATCACAGCTGCATCATCACTGTGCAAACAAGATGTGCAAGAGGTTTTTTCATTTCTCTTATTTCCCCGTTTTGTTTTCTGTGTGATACTGTCCTAATACCTGAGTATGATAATTCCTATCTAACGAGATACTCATTGGTTTATGGGGTCTCTTGCGTTTACAGTTTTGAGACTATCTTACCACAGAGCACCTGGGATGTTGTTAAATCTTAAACCAGCTTAGAAACCAAAGCCAATATAAAAATCTGTCACTTCTTTATTGAATTGATTTCCAAGTGGGAATATATCACATGCCAATTATGTACTGTGTACTACCTGCCTTCAGATCTCTGTGTGGATTTTAAAGGTCTTGTATTGATCTATAAAGACCAAAATAATTTGGTTTCTGCCTATTTGATAAACTGCTTCTATTCTATAGTACAGCAGCCAACCGTGAAAAGCACTGCAGTAAAATTTCCTCAATTTAACAGGTTAAACAATATTTAGAGGGTCACTTTCAATGCTATTTCCATCTTTCCACCTTCAATGCAGAAGAGAGTGAAGGGAATGAGGATGGAGAAACAAAGGAAGGGTGTTTTGACTCGATAATAGCTTGATTTGTACTGCACTCTGGTGCTCTGTGAAATAAAAGATGGCATCTTAATAAGGTGGAGGAGGACTGCAACTTTCATTTCGTACTCTAGTTCTGTACAACATGAGATATAAATGTGTTAATTACAGCATTTCTGAGACAGTTCAGAGCTAACTGTATACATTAAGAATTCCCTGAGCGAGGAAGGTTTGAGGTGGGTCTACACACATATATGATCTCAGAGGATTATATATGGTTAGTGAAATTACAGAATTATCACTTTTGGATATTCCCTGGATCAGAATTTTGAGCCACTATGTTGGTTTTGGCAGAAATACATTGATTCATGCAGCTTGCTAGAATTTAGTGCCACTACCCTGCTTGGGTAGTTTGTTAAGGATTTAACTACTAATTTGGATTTCTCTGCACTAGATTTGTGAAAAGAACCCCTAGGAAGAATAAGTAATCTCAATATACTTTAGAGTCCTATCAGCTGGTCAACTAAAATGTTTCATAGATGCCACTGCATAATCTGACTGTATCTCCCCCAACTGTGGTGGCAGCTCATACACTCCTTACACATGTAGATAGCTAAATGCAGGTGGTTTAGTTTCAAGCTTACTCCACACTTACTCAGAGAATATGAAAGAAGCCTCCAGAATGTGGAAGTATGTTTCATCACAGAGGAAATACGAGCTCTGCATGTGGATGTGCCCACAGAGAACAACAAACTGCTAGCAGGTTCCAGATTCTCCGTGTGGAAATTCTTGCATTCTTGATTTCTAGCTATTCTGATTAAACCAGATGCTACCCAGTAATGTTCATTAACTGTCAGTTTTCTCAATTGCCCTTTTTTTTTGATCAAATCAAGCTATTCTTCTCCAATGAGCTTTGTTTAAACAGTAATTAGTTTTTTATTTATTAGTAACACACAGCAATCCTAAAATTAGCTGACTTCATAAACTATTTGCTCTAACTTCAGTTTGCAAGCTGCAGATCCACTGCAGGCACACAGTTGGCATCCCTGTCCACACCTGCTTATTGAAAGAAACACTGCATAAATTTGGTCTCCAGATTTTAAATGATTAATGGCATTTTAAATTCACAGTGGTTAGTAAACATGTATACACATGGTAAATGTTCTGGTATTGATGCAATTTACTTTCTTGGCTGTAAGAATCAGGAGTTTCTAAATAATTAAGCTGAGCTTGTAAATTTGGTCAGATGAGACTACATACTTTTGCCATTTTTCATCTGTGATTTCACCCAGTTTCCCTCATAACTGTGAAAGTAGGGTACTGTTACAGTATTTGCTTTTCCCTCCTGAATTTCATTTTTACTCCTATTCTGTTCTGGTTATCATTAGAATGGATCCTGCACTGCCTTTAACCTTCTACTAGGCTAGACAATGGATTCTTACAAAGACACTCAGCAGTTTACTGCATTAACTGGGGAATCTGAAGATTTTCACTGGAATTTTCAGGAACAGTCACTGGTCATACAGCATCTTTGGAGGTCAGGTATGTTCTCTCGGTCTGTGCTAGCCACTCACACCTTGTACATCTGATTAGAAACCACAGAGAAATCCTGAGGTCATACACATTATAATCAACAACAAAACTTCCATTAGGAAGCTTTTTTAAGTGTTAGCCTGCTTTGTTGGACTCTAAATTTATGATGAATAAACCTAAACAATAAACTGAATACAAGTTATGCTACTTGTTTAAAGAGTGGCTGAGGAGATGGCTGCTTTAACATGTTCTATGCTGTAAAGTGGCTCTTCTGAAGTAGTTGTCGAACTCTAATGCACTGTTTAATTTCACACAGAGAAATTCACCTCCAGTTTTACAGACGTCAAAATGCTTGATTGCTTCTCACAGACAAATACCTTCAAATAAGAATTGGTGAAGAGATATTACTGCCTTAGTTTGTTTGAGTCTTCCCTTAATGTCTTGTTATCCTTTTTCATTGCTTCTGCTGGAAATAAGCGCAATATTTATTTTCTCATCTCTTGGTTATACCCTTATACCTTTTCAGAAAGAAAGGTATGTATAAGTTTTTCATTTAGAAATTACATACTTATGCCACTTTGCCAGGTATCAGCCACAGAGTAGGGAGGCAACTCTCACCACTCATGTAAGTCTCAGCATAGCGAAAAATAATGCTGCTAAGAGAGGAGCTACATCCCTTCTTAAATTCATCCATTAAATCCACTCATCTTTTTCACCAGTCCTTTGGAAGGACAATAATGAACTGGAATCAAGGCCTTTTTAATATGCATTGTCATTGTTATAGCCCTACATCTAATCCTTATTTTAGCATAAAATTAAAAGATACTTTTCAGGTAATTGCACTCAATATCCTAAATTCCCTGAAATCATAACTGAAGTTGGTAATGAGAAATCACACATGAATGACAGAAAATCTGAATGTGATTTTACTTATATATTGCTATCTCTCTAATATTTTCACAAAACCGACTCTTATTTTCAGCATTATGAGGTGATCTTGAAATAGATCTACACACTGATCCCCTAGTCCTTAGGTATGTCACAGATATGCATTTCTTTTGAAGATTTAGAAGGTCATTGTTCATGTCTTGTCTTATGTTTCAAACCGTAGCGTTCTTCCCTATCAGTCATTTCATGCACAGGAAGAATATAAAATATTTAAATATTAGTATCTCTCCAGTGCTAGAGAGTAAAAGCCCTTTTATGCAATGGCATTTTAATAGTTCTTATTCTATGCCATAAAAGAGCATTTTTGGATTCCATCTTATTTTAACTTCTCATTAGTTCACATCTTCTGTCATGTTTTCTTGATCACAAGTTTCGCTTCCATAGCTAAGTACAAACATCTTCCAATTTCTCTTTATGAAAGCACTTATTAGGCCACATTCACATCACTCATATGGGACATAGTTTCTTCTCAAAAATCATTAATGAATAGAAAAAAAGACTTGAACACGTACTTATCTTTAAGCATGTACATAAATCTTTTCATTAGCTGAAACTCAAGGCTCTGGCAGGGTTTCAGCTCATTATCAATTTTCTCCAGTACCTTAGAAATATAGTATATACTTTTTGTCTTGTGTAACAGTAACGCATAAACTTCAAGGTAACTAAAATATCAATTTTTATTGGCTTTGTTAGTCACAATTCTAGGTAAGCCTTTCTGTTTGCTGAACACTCTGCCAGTAAACCAATGCTTATTTACAGCCTGAAATACTACTTAGTATAGTTCAGCGCTATTGTTACTATATAGTATTAAAATCAGTATAAACTTAAGCTGGCCCAAATTCATTAGATCAAAATACTGAGATAAAAACGGAGTATAGAATAACCCCATTGCTATTTAACTAAATTTATTTTCAGGAGAAAAAAAATGAAACACTTTTTTTTGATACTGAATAGTTGCTTAGACAGACATGTGAATCCCAGATTAGCTGCATTAAATTACTTAATGCTTGTCTTTGATCAGTTTTCTCCAAATCAGTTAGTTCATATTCAAGTCATATCTTAAAGTATCATTTATCACTGCTGTTCAAAATGTTATACATAAAATAAAGTGTTACTTGAGGAGTTAATATGTAGAAACAGGAAATTTGAAGAGCTTTCCACTTCTTTTGATTTTCTCTTCAACCTGATTAGTATCAGATATGATCACTAAGAATTATAACCAATTAGATATTCTTATATTCAGATGTTGGTAAAAATAATGAAACCTATCTGTTTATCTGCTGATAACAAAATGAGGTAACAAATATTTGGGCTTTTTCTGTGATGTACCTTTGAACGAATGTGGATTAAGACAATGGAATTCTTCAAGTCGTAAGTGCAAACAACTAGAATTATTAGAGTATACATCGGTGATTTAAGATCAGCTTAACAAACATCTCTAAAAGTTATCAATGAGAAGACATCATTAAACAGCTTCTACTGGAAAGTTGGAGGGTTTGGTTGTAGTCTTAATGCTGAAGCCTCTGAAAAGATACATAAAATTTTAAGTAGACGATCAGTCCACAGTGACCTCCAGGTAGGACTCTGTAAACATGATGGAGGGGCAGGAGGGTCGGAATTTGGTTTTAACCCTGAATAAAGGGGTTTTAAGGTGTCCAGCTTTAAAGCATGTCAGTCACAAGAAACAGAATAAGATAGGTTACTCCAAAATGGAGATGTCTTACAGCATCTTACATTCTTACAGCAGAATTGCATGCATTTTGTTAATCTTTGTTTTGTTTAAAAAGACATGACTATATAAGAACAAGAATAACTGGCTCTTTTAAAACATTTTATTGATTTCCTCTTCTATTTTTAAAAGCATGTTTTGCCTGCTCTTTGTAATGACTTTCGCAGCAATTGCCTCTGGAAGAGGGAATGTCTAAATGCATTATCAGTTTAGCCTTCTGGATCCTTTGCAATTAACATCAAATTTATTTCTTAAGGTGTATTACAGCGTGTTCACAGTGGGTTTTTTCCTCTTTCTTTTTTAATTCTAGGTGTACAAAGTACAGTCATGGATCTACTTCCACATATTCCCAGTCATTTTGCTCACTGTTGCCTGTGTACGTGGAAAATTCTCTCTCAAAATATTCATCATCTATGGATTCATCCTCCCTCTGCATTAACTGTATACAGGTAATATATGTGCACATAAAATCCATATAAGGCTTTAATTGAAAAGACAAAAAAATACCGAAAGACTCGGGGATGTGACATCAGGAACTACAAAAGCTAAAAAAATATGGAAATTGAAGACTGTTTTGAGATTGCATAGAAAATATTCCAAGTGGTGAGTCTGAGTAAACTTAAATAATCCTTATACATAATTTAATACAGAGATTGTGGTTTTTTTCACAAAGTATCCATTACTGTTGTGTTTGTTTCATTTTTAATTTTTACTCTGTTTAGCTGCAATTGTGTTTTCTTGTTTTCCAGTATTTCTGCCCATAACAAAGGGCATGCAAATATTTAAATAATCATAAATTAAAATAATAGGATAAAATTAACAGAGCGTTAACATTACTTCTAATGAAGGTAACAATGATCTTTACTTTCCCTTGGTCTAATCCCATTTTAATATAATCCCGTCTTTTTTTGTGATGTCTATCTCTAGAACAATTGTAACTGCCATTTTCCCCCAGATCTTTAAATTCACAGCATGGAAATAGATTTTCACATCTTTTCATCAGTTTAATAGCCCGCTCTCGGCGGGTCAGAGGGGGCGCTGATCTTTTACCGCACCCTGCACGGTTCACAGGAGAAATCAGAGGCCCTCCAGAGGTTGAAAAATGAAACAACAATTAATTTAATTGTAAACTTCCCTAAACTGTGTCAGCAGGAACAAAAGCCCTGGCGGGTTCTAATTCTTAGAAAAAGATACGACGTAGGGAGAGAAAAAAAAGGAATGAAAGAAGAACAGAAAACAAAGAAACAGGCTCACCGTCCCATGGATCCAGCAACATCTTGTCAGTCAGTGGAAATTCTGTGGTCCTTGTGGTCCTTGTAGTCCTTGTAGCCGCTGCGGCCGAGGGTGGCGGGATGCGCGCACACGGCTGCAGAATGTAGGTTTTGCCTGTTTACAGGGCCAGGCTTTCTTGGTACCCTCCCCCGGGAGAGATACATCCGCAGGGGAACTGGTAAACCACAGACTCGGATCACGCTGTGCCCTGGCAGGCGCCGCAGGGTCTGTCGCGGTCTCCTGGCAGTTTGTTGCCAGGCAGTTGATCTTCACGGCCTGAGGGCAGACAGCACAGGGGAGCATCCCCCACCTTCCTGGAGCAGGATCCCTTCTCTGTCCCCGGCCGTCTGCCCTGGCGATAGCGAGATGTCAGATCCTTCTGTCTTGAGAGTTGTTTCGAGCTTAACACAAGGGGCTCTTGATCATCACAAGAGGGACAGACTGACTGTGCTTGAGGGTTTGGAGGGGAGGACAATCATGACAATTTTTTCCCCCCTCTTTTTTTTCTCTTTGTTCTGTTTTGTTTCATCTGGGCAGTGGGAATTAAACAATGGTCTTCCTCCTCTACCTAAATTGGGAACTAACTACATCTGCAGACAAACATATTTAGGCTTCCAGAGTTAGCAAATCAAAATCTTGACTGTGGATGAAAATAGGTAGCTAATTTCTTTTCCAGCAAAACTATATCTTTAGAAGCACTTCAAATTTACTATTTTAAGAATCTCTTAAAAATAAAATCCTCATTGCATCTATGTCTAACTTAATTTTAAAGTTAAAATTATAAATTGGGTTAAATATTAAAGGATAATTAAATAAACAGGGAATGTTTACACATTTAACATGTCCTTTAAAATACAAGGTGTAATGTCCATCTGAGCCAAAGATGCAGTACTGTGAAGAGAAGAACTGAAGGCAGCAGTCACTGAATCAAAGTCACATTCAAGTATAAGAAGCACACAGAGGTCAATGCATGCAGTGAAACCTTCCAGCTCTGGCATTTTGGCAAAAATCGCCAGAACGCATACCTAATCTAGCAGACAAAACTAGAAGGACATTTGAAAAGCATCTCATTCGGATAACTCAAGATACTCAAACAGGGCTGTTTTCTTTCCACTTTATAACACTGCCTCCACTTCAGATCAATGGGCCTTCAAATGAAGGTCAGCGTGTTTTCTGCACTTTTTCACATGTTTCTCTGAAACAGTTGAGCTATTTTCAACATAGTGTTTGCAAAGAAGCTGGAAGAAGTTCCATTCTGAAAGGTTAAACATTCAGAAAGTTCTGGGGAGTGAATACAAGTAATAGTGTGTTCCACCGTCTAACACCAACAGCACAAGGATAATAAAAAGACATTATTTGTTATGCTGCAGTCAGCAAGGTCATGGGGTTTTATGGCAGTTTAGCACAGAATAAAACATCAGGGCTGAATTCAGCATGAGTTTAGAACAGGAGCAATTCTTAATATCAGACATGAAATACCAATTTTTTCAATATATACCTTTTTTTTAAGTGCACATTGTAGTGTTAAGGACATTAATATTTACATGAAATGTTGTTCCTACAGTAGGTCAAAGAATTACAGAAACATTGGTTAGATGAGACATCTGTAGATCATATATTCTATGGCCCCTACTCAAGCAGGGTAAGCTAAAGCCAGCTGCCTAGGACCATGTCCAGACAGCTTTTAAACATCTCCATGGAGGGAGACTCCACAACCTCTGTAGGCAACCTGTCCCAGTGTCTGGCTGCTCTCACAGTAAAGGATTTCCTGATGCTCAGATGGATCCTCCATCTGAACGCCTTCCTGTGTTTCATGTCAAGCCCATTGTCTCTTGTCCCATCCCTGGGCACACTGAAAGGAACCTGTCTCCATCTTCTTCATTTCTTCCCAGGTATTTATACAATTTGATAAGATCCCTCTAAGCCTTCTCTTCTTCTGGCTATGCAGTCCCAGCTCTCTCAGCCTCTCATACATCAGATGCTCCAGTCATTAATCATCTTTGTGGGCCTGCAGTGGACTCACTCCGGTAACTTTCTTCATCCTGGGAACTCAGAACTGAACCTCACTCTTCAGGTGTGGTCTAGCCTCTGCTGAACAGAGAGGATTTGAACTTTTGAACTTCTGGTAACGCTCTGCCTAATGCAGGGCAGGATGCTGTTGGAAACCTTTGTCATGAAGGCATATGGCTGGCTCATGATCTGTTTGCTCTACCCCAGTACCCCCTAGGTCCTTCTGTGGAAAGCAGATGCAGGAACTTGCACATGCCTTTGCTGATTGATGACATTCTTTTCAATCCAATTATCCACCTTGTCCAGGTCCTGTTGGATTATGTCTTCAATTCCAAATGACTTGAAACCAGAACCTCAGGTTCCTAACCAGCATGCGCATGCACTAACAGGAAGCCAACTGTGTCCTAGGCTGCATCAGAATTGTGACCAGCAGGTCAAAGGAGGTGATCCTGCCCCTCTACTCTGCTCTCATGAGACCTCACTTGGAGTACTATGCACAGTTCTGGTGTCCTCAACATGAGGACATGCAGCTGTTGGAGCAAGTCCAGAGGAGGGTCACAAGGACAGTAAGTGGGCTGGATCATCTTAGGATTTGTAGATCATGCCTGTTTAAATATAATTCTGTATGGAATATTTAATAAGAAAAAAAATACCTTACCATATCCTTAACAATCTTTAGTAGTATTATCAGAACAGAGATATTAACATTGTGCTTTGTCTTAAAAATATGTTCACCCTCAGGATAAAATAATACCTTATCCTATCTCATCTTCCTGTGCCTGTACTAATGATTTTCAACAGAATTTGTGAAATCTGAGTTAAAGAAAAAAAAACTCAGTGGTCTCCCAGGCAACACAGTCAAAGTGTTTCAGCAGAAAAGGCACTTTTTAAAAATGAAAGTATTTTTTGCAATTATCTTCATTGCAATCACTTATCAACAGCATAATGGTACAAAGTAGGTATGGGTATGAGCTTTAGCAAGTTTAATTTCCTTCAGTCTTTTAAGATTATTAATAAAGTATTTTTTTAAAAAAGTTATGCAGCCTATTTGCGTGGCAAGTCCATGAGAAGATGATACTCCAACAAAGTGTGGGTTCTGCTTCCATCCACAGGATTACATCTAAAGCATCTCTAAGAGAAAAGAAACAACAATCTATTTGAGAAGTATTCTTAAAATTATACGTTCATATTTAATTTTATTTTGACAAAAGATATCATTAACCAATTTTCAACTCCATGTATTAAGACTTTTTGAAAGAGGACTACCTTAGGCTTTTGTGAGAAACGTAAGCAAGCTGGATAGGATCTTTTCAGCAGTACCTGATTTATGGTGTTCTAACAGAAAATTCCAGCTATTAGTCAGCATAATTAGCCAGGAAAGATCTAGACTGAAGTGCTAAAACCCCTGGAACGTTTTCCATTCAGAAAGGTTAATATTCACTTCTTGAAGAATATGACTACATTTAACAGAAAACAAATTCTACGATGCTCTGATCTTTTTAGATTTCTGTTTCTCTTTTAAGTAGAAAAATATCTGACCAATCAAAATATACAATTGCCCAGTAAGACTATACAGAGCAAAAATTTAAAACAGGTTTGTTTTGGGTTTGGGTTTTTGTTTGTTTTTTTTTTTTGTTAGGAACAAGTGCAGCCATCCGTATTCCAATTAGGAAAGCTGGGATGGCGTATGGATAGGATTAATACCAATACAGACGAAAATACTTAGGAGACTATCTAAAAAGGATCAGATCTTTTCCCATGAAACAGACTGACATAAGTAAAGGTACTTGTTGGCCTTCTTAACGTAGAAGCCATTTTTGCAAACATTTCTTGGTTACTCATTTGTGCAGCAAAAGTGAGTGGCACTTACATGCCAGAAACAACATTCCCCACAACCAGAGGTCTCGTCTCTAGACTGGTTTTGGCAAAAAAAACCCCAACATCCCAACATTGCCAACATTCAGATATGGGAAATGCACTTCAGAAGAGATTTTAAAAAGAAAGTTCTGCCCAAGCTCAAACATTGCAATAGTGAGTCAGTAAATACAGACCTAAACACAAAACTGAATTAGGAGGCTTTGAAGTTTACAAAGACAAAAAGGAAGAAATCACGACAATTAGCAAGACTAAACTAGGAAGCAGAATTACCTTTAATAAAGTTACATCTCTATTGTAAAAACGGTAGTTTTATTAGAGAAAAATGTTTTTTTCTTTAAACTTTACACATTATATTTTCAAGGTGATACAGTGGAGAGATTGGACGAAAGAGACAATAAAATAGTTGTTATTCTCAAAACCTGAATGTTTAGTAGCAGCCTTGGCTTCTTACATGAAACAAAAGAGACTGTGATTATCGTCCTGAATTATATTTGGCTGATATTTTCCAAATATGTTAATTGAACATGAAATATCCCCCTTTTTCAAACAAGCTAAATTTTTTTCACAAAAGCAACGTGGGTTTAAAAATAGTTGGCTAAAAATAATGCATTTCTGAATGTGCTTTCCTATGTTTCATTAGGACAACTTGAACAACAGGCTTTGGGTAGGTCATACACAATCAAAACAAATTGTAAACTTGTGGTAACTGAAAAACCTCAAGTCTTGCTATGTGTGCAGCAGTACCCACTCTGTACAACAGTGTTGTGACTGAATAGATTTTTGTTCTCATTGAACTTTTATGCTCCAATATTAAAAAAAAAACACTTTATTTTACCACAGTGAACACTTCCACTATCCACAATTAGTATGATTTTACTCCTGAAACATCTTATATCATCCTATCATTGACATACAAAGGTCAGTTTCTGAAGCACAAAATGTTACCTGTGGCTCTTAGGGCTCAGTAAACAGGATAGAGCTTACATTCTTGTGAATTATATTAATATATGCTGCAAAAAGTCAGATTTTTATGGGTTAAAGAACATAGCAAACTATGACAGTGTCGATGCTCAAAAGCTACATGCACCAACAACAAATGAACTTTGCATTTAATAACCTTCTCCTTTAACAGCATCTTTTAAAAACCCTCACCTATAAAAACAAGCTTTGTACAGGCTCACTAAACATATATCTGGAGCCACTACTGCTCAGAGAGGTAACAGACCAGAAGATACATGCTGTTTCTGAAAGCCAGTTTGTAGCTCCAAGTCTTCAAGAACACAAAGTAAAAAAGAGCTGTTTCAAGTCTCCACCAAAATGCCAAAACAGGTATTACCATTGAATCAGAGACTCAGACCATAGCAAATCGATGTGAAATAAGAGAATTTCTTAACAGTATTATTTTGTATTTCTATTCATGCTGAACATTACCCTCTGTATAAACGACTATGCAAGTGAGGTAGGCACAGGTGCCTTGGTAGCACAAAGGTAACTTATTTCAGTTCTACATGAAAAATGCTGTCCCACAGATGTGGAAATTGTGCAGGATACAGTGTTTTCGCTATATAAAGAACCTCATGCCGTGAGAAAGATTTGATGCTCTAAAGTGAAAGTAAGGTTCTTTACATCAGTGTTGGTTTTGGTTTTTTTTTTTCTTAGTTTTTTCATTATCTAAAACAGTAATAAAAGGATTTGGTACCTGCCACATGAATCCTAATCTGATGCAATCTACATATAAATACAGTGGTTATGTGCTGAAGAGGCTTTCAAACGGCTATAGCAGATTTTTTCTTCTCAACTCTGCAGATTTTCTTTTGGAAGAATTCTCTAATCTCATACATGTTTAATTCAATCTTTTTAAGAAATAAACTTCAAAAGCCTGCTTAAAAAGGCAACAGTTTGTTTTTAAATAAACAGGTGTGGATTTCAGCATTAAGATTGAAAATCCTGAACATGCAAGGTGAATGGTAAATAAGATATATGGCTCTGAGTTCATTATCTGCTGACTCGCTTCTCTCCAGTACACTGGTTTAGTTGGGAGGCTTTTTTTCAGATACACAGATTGTTACAGCATGCCAAGAAATTTATAAATGAACTCTTGACAAAAATTCCAAGAAAATACATTTATTTAATTTTAGCAAAGAAAACATAATAAATAACAATTTCTTATACCCTTTTTTACAAGATTTTTTGTGTTCAAACATCACAATTCTGTTACAAATTTCAACTAGTATTTAAAATGTTAGAGGACCACATTCACTGAAAAAGCCAATAACTTTTAATGTTAAAAAATATACAGAGTTAAAGTGCAAATGTTTTATTTCATCTGGATAATGCTAAGCATTCAAGTCCTTTACAACACTGCAAAGTATGTACTGGATCAGCTGTATCGCAAGCATTCAATTAGCACACACAACTATTAAATCAAGTGAAAAATACAGATCGTAATTTTTCCTGGTACAATGTTGATTTCTCTCTAAATAACATTGAAAAAGATTTTCCCACATTCAAGTCTTCAGCTGAAGCAAAATGGATCTAAGCTGAATCTCCTCAAAACAAGACAACTACCAGGCAAGTACAATTCCCCATTCTGACATGTTTACACAGGTCTTTGGAACGCAACTGATACTTTTCTCACCAGAATCAGATGCAATGCAATTGTGATTTCTTATTTTCACAAACAGGAATTGGGACAGCAATCCCTGAGATTCTGTAGGAATTGTTTTGACAGCCATCAGGTTTTGTTAATTTTCTGTGTTCCATCTACTCAAACCAGTTTTCTTTCAGTAAAAAATGAACAGCATCATCAAATCCACTTTGGTACAACGATTCCATTTTCTCCTGGTTTGGTGGGAAAAAAGCTTGATTAAGCCTTACTAGGTTGGCCAGAGACAGCTGCAACAGAGCAAGAAGCTATAAATTAGTTTATTAAAGCAACTTATCTAGACTTGACTGTGTTGCTATCTGTTCTGTCATCTGTTTCATGCAGCATATGTAAAAACAAAAAGTCCAGCATGGCTATGTCTACACTAGTGAATTAACCATGTCCAGGTACACTGCTGAGCGCCAAGACAAACTGGCACTTAGGGTCTGAATATACACTAGTGAACTCACAGCATCCAAGACTGTATGCCTGTAAAACTGCCCAAAGTTTCTGAAACATTCTGACTTTGGAATCATTCCCAGAAGTGTCTGGCAGAGTGCTCCTGGCACATGCTAAACTTGTGCAAGGAAATATTTTGATGGCTTACTAGTGCAAACAATCAGGTTCTTGGGAATACTCCCAAGCAATGTTTAACATATGAGTATAAATGCAGCTTGTATTAGCTACAAATTAAGAACTACTCAGCATGTCAAGTGGTCATTTTGATGGTGTAAAAAGATTTCAGAACTTTATTCTTAAGTACAGACATTATTAAATTGTTTATGATGGAATTAAAACTAATGTTCACTTAATTTATTAATACTTTAGCTAAAGACTATTATACACAATTTCGCAAAACCGTATCAAAATAATCTTCACTATTTGAAGTAAGTAATTATTCAAATTCTGGCACTAATAGATGGAGGAGGTTTGAGGAGACACAAAATTTCACATTCCGGTACCAATAAATTAAAATATACAACTCTCCATTTTATGCAAATTACATTGCTAAAAAAAAAAAAAAAATACTTTTAGTGCACATTGCTCAATTTCATGCTAGATCAATGTTTTTCAACCTTTCTTCTTTATTCTACCTTTTTCTTCCCTTGTATTTAAGGAAAAGTTTGTCCTCCATTTGCAAATGAGAAAATGCCAAAATATTACTTACATTGATATATAGGCACAAACCAGACACTTAAAAATAAGCATAGCCTTAACTGCACAACTACTTTTTCTTCTACTGAATTTATTTAACAAACAAGCAGCTCACCATTATATCTTGTTTTGCATATTTAATATAAAGATCCACACGTCCTTTATCTTGTGGACATATATCTAAACGACCACTGAAAGGAGAAATTGTCACAGTTCTTCCAAAAGGCAAGATAGGAAGGCCATTCGTAATGCCACCATCGACCCACTTCTATTAGGAGACAGAAATATTTTAAAAGTAACCTTAGTACAGTATGATCATGATTGAATACTTCATTCTTCCTGTCCCTCCTCCGCCCCACACTCAAGAAAACTTACAAGATTCCTTCTTGGAATACTATGACTAACTTGTGTGTAAGACATAAAA
Source organism: Psittacus erithacus (assembly GCA_009867235.2). Classification (NCBI taxonomy): domain Eukaryota; kingdom Metazoa; phylum Chordata; class Aves; order Psittaciformes; family Psittacidae; genus Psittacus; species Psittacus erithacus. The sequence goes on along the minus strand of WYDI02004260.1, from coordinate 1,489 downwards.
ATCAAAGAACTGGCAAAGTACACACAAAACATTTCATTAATAAGCATTTGACATATCATGTAAATATGTAATATATTTATCAAGCTGCTGCTAAGTCTTGTTAGTTAACCTAATAACAAAATGCCCCAGGCAGAATTTTTTGCAACACATACATGATAACATCATAATATTACACATGAAACATATAACAAAACATATACTTCTCTAAAACATTACTCTGATCCAAACTAGGAGCTGGACAACCTGTATGTTCAAGTAAAGTGACTGCAGAAGCTAAACCAAAAATGACAACTCTCTTCTCCCAGAGCCTCTTGTATTTTTACACACACAACACAAGGCAGCAATAGCTGGAAAGCAGAAGGTAAAGGTGGAAAAGAGATGAACAACTATGGCACATAAGAGGAAGCAGATAACAAGTCTGCTAAAGAAGTTGAGTATAGGAAAGAATGAAGAAAAAAACCCAAAAGCAACCAACTGAATTCTTGCAGAGCCCCACATATGAAAGACTTGGGAATACTGGCTGACAAGAAACTTAAAATGAGCAGCATTGCACTTGCAGCCCAGAAAGCCAACCATATCGTAGGCTGCATCAAAAGGAGCATGACCAGCAGGTTTAAAGAGGCGATTCTCCTCCTCTACTCTGCTCTCGTGAGAGCCCACCTGCAGTATTGTGTTCAGCTCTGGGGTCCCCAACACAGGAAGGCCTTGGAATGGTTGGAGCAAGTCCACAGAAGGGCCACAAAGATGATGAGAGGGCTGGAGCACCTCTCCTGTGCAGAGAGGCTGAGAGAACTGGGGTTGTTCAGTCTGGAGAAGAGAAGGCTCAGGGGAGACCTTAGAGCAGCTTTCCAGTAGCTTTAGCCACAATTAATCTGCAGAGAGACTTTTTAGATGAGCAAATAGTGATACGACAAGCGGTAATGGCTTTAAACTGAAGGAGGGTAAATTTAGGTTAGATAATAGGAAGAAATTCCTCACTATGAGGGTGGTGAGGCACTGGAACAGGCTGCTCAGAGAAGTTATGGATGCCCCATCCCTGGCAGTGCTCAAGGCCAGGCTGGATGGGGCTTTGGGCAATAGTGGGAGCCGTCCCTGCCCATGGCAAGGAGGCTGGAACTAGATGATCTTTAAGGACCCTTCCAACTCAGCATTCTAGGATTTTAGGATTCTGCAGTTCTGTGATATTTTGTGTCTAAAGGCAGTCCAACGGCACAAGCCTGATCTTTACAGGGACCACAGCCAAATTCCATTTCAGTGTGAGCCAAATGCTTCCCAAAAAGTATTCTTCCTAAACAGAACACTGCTGCGAACAGTTTACCCTATGGTTCATTCTCTATAGGCTGTAGAGACAAGCTATCAACAAATTTGGCTACTTTCTGATACTATTCCAGCAGAAGTGCACCATACTCCAGGTCCTGGGTTCAGCAGTAGCAGTCATTTTTCTCCTTCTTAGTAGCTGGTGCAGTGCTGTATTTTTGACTTTCAGCCT
>WYDI02004259.1:12920-22954 GCA_009867235.2 Psittacus erithacus | reverse complement strand
TTTCAAATATGATGGACAGTGGCTTAGCAACTTCATTTGCCAGCTCCTTCAGGACCCACAGATGGATTTCATCAGGTTCCAGTATTTAGTATAATGAAATTATACTGAATCAATATTATCAAACAATATACAGGCAAGAGTACTCTTTCGCTGGTAAAACTCTCCATCTGCTTTAGCTACACATTCTAGCTTCCTAATAAAGATTAGATTTTAAAAGAAGTTAATATAAACTTCAAATCAATAAATTATAGAAGAAAAATGCCTCAGATCTACGAGGCAAAGAACAGAGGATTGTGAATTCAGTGAGTAATGAGAGTGGCTGGCACCTCTCAAGTATGAAGTAATAATGGAAAAGCTCTGCAGCATGTCCCCTTATTATATTAAAAAAATCAGTGTCATAGCTTCTTTTTTCACCATAGACTAAAATGCAGGAAGTGTCTGCATCAAAGAGAAATGAAGCATAATGACTATTGGATCATCCTACAGAACACTATCCAGGAAGGCAGATGTTTCCAAAATTAAACTACATGGATAAATACAGATATTTAACAAAATATCTGAATAAAATATAGGACTATAAACTTAGTGACATATTCAGCATGCTCCCCAACAGAGATTTATAATTCCTTTAAATCCATTTGAAAGAAGCAGTGCAAGGCTCTGAGGCAGGAGTATGCTGTTACTACCATCAATGCTATTTATATGATATATACAGCATTTGTATTCTTTGATTTTCACCCTCATCTAAGGAACAGTTGAACTAAACAAATTCCATTTTCACCGATACAATTCAGATCACAGCCTGTTTCTTACTTTTGCACTCACTTTTAAGGGCACCATTACTTAATACTTGCACACTAAAACACAGCAAATTAGTTGAGAATTCATTAAAAGCATAGGTAAAAATGGATTTTCATTGAAGTTCATTCTCTTTCTGCAAATTCAAAGGATTACTTTCCAGTCAGAAAGATTTTTCTGGAAAGTGTCCATGTTACCAATACATTAATTCACAGCCATGATGTTTTCAGCTGGTAAAACTACAATATCCACTTGCTGAGCAAAACTTACACATTGACACAGCCTGCAAAATAATCTCTGTGCGCTGTTTGCCTTTTCAAAATGTCTGAATGTAGGTCTTTGTGCATTTAAATAAGTACACTCTGCAGCTATTTCTGAGGAGAACCAAAAGTGGAAATATATTTCCCAGAGTAAGGAATCCATAAAGAGACTGAATTATCTAATCCTTTTTCAAGATGGGGAATTAAGCCATTCTTATAGCAATCTTTCATCTGCTGCTGGCTTCAAACCATTATCTCACAGGAGAAAAATTACAGTCTTTGTCAGTCTTTTCAGACTTAACACTCTTTCTTCCCCTGCGAACAGTTTTTTCCTAGGACTTGTGAAAGAGTTTTGTGCGTGTGTGTGCATGTGTGTCTTTTAGACCTATATTAAACTGTTATTCAGAGCTGCAAATTATGACCAACAGGCTTCCCCAAGCTAACGATCTCCTGGCTTCCTCCCTACATCGGTTTGCACCCAAAAGCAACTGCTATTGCTGATATACATCACAGTGTAGCACCAAAAAGAAAAAAGATCTCTAAACACTGCAGTAAAGAATCAGCTTGCAAAGCACACATCAAAGAGAGCAAGGAAAAAGAATGGGAAAAGTTTTGGGAAAGCACTTGATTTTTTAAATTATTGAGAGGGTTAAACGTGTTTTGTAGGGGAAAAGATAAAGAGATGTCTTGATAAAATCTACAAATGGAAGACAGGATGACACGGATGTTGCCCTCTATTAAATTGAGAGACAGGACAATATTTTTCAAGCCTAGGCAAAGTAACATTAATTTCATTTTCAATATGCTCCTACTGCTTTCCTTGTTACAAATCAAGACCAGTACATTCAAAAGAACTGAAAAACCCTTTAATTCTACTCTTCTTAGAATTTCTCAACAGCATTTTTAAACATTCACAAGTGTACAAACCCACACTGTTGAACAATAGGTCTTAGAAAAGGCGTTCTGGTGACACATCATTAATTCACAGCATCTTATACTGCATCATTCCTTTGTAACCAAATCCAGACACTAATTCCCTATCAGTGAATTTACAGTAGGGCTATCTTCAGATGAACTTGGTGCAGTAAGTGTCACATTTCCAAAATCAGTCCTATCATGAAAACAATATGTCAGTGTGTATGCATAAGATGCAATTCACATGCAAATTTTGTGTACCTAATGCACGTTTTAAGTGTAAGTCCATTAACATGCACACTTATCTTTCCTCAAACAAATAGCCTTCCATTTCTCTTATGCTGATTGACAATTACTTAAGTCAAAAATAAGTCTACTCCACGTGTGCAGCCTTTAAGGCAATTACATAGCTGTTAAATCAAACTCAGAAGGAAAAGCTTCATCTCTGAAAATACTGCATAATGCAAGGACACAGACATACACTGTGCCTTTTAAACAGATATGCTTCATTTGAAAATACTGGTTTCTTTGTAGCTTACATAATTTTTCATAACAGACAATGGCTATCACAATGGAACTGTGATATTTGTGGAACTTCTGACAGTTCTGAAATTATTGCCTGGCGGATTTATCCAGTGGGAAATTCTGCTTTAAAAAAAAGAGGAAGAAAAGAAGTCTGAACCTCCTGGGATGTCTGACCTTGATCCTCCTGCCTGAGCATTTGACATCTCCTATCTTATATTGTTCCTTTCCCAAGACACAGTTAAGATTTTGAAAACAGAAACCTTGGACAGTCTTTTTAAAACACAATTCATTGAGCTTGCTATAAAACTAGGGTTTGGGATTAAATATCATAATATATTGTGCATTTCAGAGGTCAAACTTAAATCCATGAACTCAAAACGTACATTTGAAATCACACAGATATTCCCTACTTTGCATACAGTAAGATGTTCAAAAGAAACACAAGCCAGTGAAGGAAAAGGCAAGCCAATGTGTTACTCTGAGGACTTAGCAAATCCACCTATTAACTCTTTATCTTCTCTTTCCCTGATAAACACTAGGATCAGTAAAAGCATTTTCTGATTTTTTTTTTTTTTTAGTGTTCTCCTAATTCTTTTGAAATAACAAGTAAGATACCAAAGCGGTAAATCACTACAGAAAGGAAATATAAAGTGCTTGATTTTAGCTGTATTTAACACTAAAAAGCCAAGAGGATAGTAAAGACACTTCTGAGGTTATTTATGCATCAAAGCTGGATAAATTAATCACTGCCCAGCCAAAAAATTAAATGATTTTTTTTTTTTTACTTATTTCATTTTTTTGCCACAACTCTTTCTTGTTTTGTAATTCTTTTTATTTTTCTACCTTATAAGAAGTTCTAAGCAGCAAAAGGAAAAATACGGGTTTCCTCCACAATTTTCCAAAGTGAAAGGTGATTTTTTTAAAGTTATGATTCACTACTGCACAGAATTGAATTTGTTTGCTTGCCACTCTTAAAAGCAAAAAGATGCAAATAAAACACTTTGTTTAGGACAAAGTCTGTGAAGCTAGCACAAACAAACATGAAGAAATTTCAGTTCTTTGAAACAAGTGATCCAATAAAATTAAGGTTACAAAAAAGAAAATAAAGGAAAAAAAGAAAAAAAAGGAAAAAAAGAACAAAAAAAAGGTGACATGAGTCACCTGGAATATTAGACTGTTCTCAGACTATTTCTAAGTAGCACTTAGAAATAATACACATACAGAAAGCTAACATGATATGCAAGATGGGAAAAAAAAAAAGGTGTGTCAACATTTGAACATAAATGTCCTAACATGCTGTGCATGACCTCAAATCAGAGAATTTTTTCCCCAAAATTACTTCTGTACCAATCACTTCAGTTTTGAAACATTTTTTTCCCTTGGTACTTTGAAGTCATTTGTTCCCAGATTTCAGGAAAATTAACAAACCGGACGTTTCTGCCAGAAACTGAGTCACTAAGCTGGTATTACCACTACTGGGCAGACATACAAAAACCATTCTTCATGCAAATGCATGTATCAAACCACACATATACCTGTATCCTTTCCTCAGTATTACATCACAGTGTACGGAGCCAAACAAGGGATTATATGCAGTATTTGACAGGTTATTCTTTCTGACATATGTATAGCACTGATTACTTAGAAATAGAAATTGTATGACATGATATCATCATGTGTTTCCTACCTTTCTGCTGCATGATTAGACAGAAATTAGCTGCTTCCTTTCAAAGATGACATGTTCCACATGGAAAAAGACTAAAAACTCTTATAAACCCCACAAATAGCAAAATACTTTTTTTTTTTTGCTTTTCTTTGGGGTTCTTTGCTACACTTCTGTGCAAAAGGCTGCACTCAAGGCAAATCAAAACACATTTAAATGTACAAAAGGACAAATTTATGTAAAATTCACCATAGAGAATAAGGCTAGGAAGGAAAAAGGGGTCACAAAATCAAACAGTCAATAAAAGAAAAAAATGGAACTTAGTGGGGAGCATAATAAAAGATTCAGATGCAAGTCATCTGGATGCTCTGCACCTCCTGCTCTGACAATATAAACACTATTGCATTTATTTACACAGACTTTTGGGGAGTAGCAAGAAAGGAAAAAGAGGAATCAAAACCACATGTTGGGTCAAAAGAGAAAATGTGATGTTAGGATTTCCAAATAGATATATCATGTTACATCATGATTTTGATATCAGAAATTACAATTTATTCTCCCCAAATCACATGTTTGTAGCCATAGGGATTCCAAGATCCACCATTTGTAGGTTACTCTCCACAAAATATTAAATTAGGAAGGAAGTTAAAGTCTATAAAGAAAAAACAAGATTTAAAGACATCCTTTGAAGTCATATACACTCTAGTGCTCTACTCTTAGCTCTGTTAGGAATAGATAATTTTATATTCCCAGTGATCAGGTTCTCTTCTACCTATTTTCATTACCTCTTGTTTTATATTAGCACTGCAGTCAAAGGGCTGATTAGAGTTCATGTAAACATACCTGAACCACCTTTAAATTAGCATCTGTAGATGCTATCACTGAATAGTTTTGATAACTCATGTAGCAGCTAAGGTAATACTGCACAAGCAGAAAACTCCCTGACAGATTTCAATGTAGGCACAGCCTTTTATCATCTCACCCAGAAATCACATACTGTTGAATATGCGATAAGGGGAAAATAGTCCGTGGAGTCTCAATGTCTTTTAGCCCTGCACACATTTTCAAGGTATCACTCCCTTTAGAATGACTCACACTAAAACAGCTAAGCCTAGGAAAACGAATGGGAAAAAAATTGCAATTCGCTGAAAACGGAGCAGAAGGTTCTACAGTGATGGCTTGATCTAATTTAGCAGAATATAAACCTAGACCACTCGTTAAAAACCAAAGGAGCAAACTCTACATCCTCCCATCTTACAGGATCTATGGCATCTTCACTGGGATGTCAGAGGTTGCGTTTCTTCTTCACCCTGCCTGATCAGACTATCCCAATGTTGCATGTTGCAGCACCAATTCCCTAATACCTTCTGATCCCAGTTACGGAGCTAGTCTGGGATTACATGTCTGGACAAGACAGGAGAACCCACCCTGTTTCAAAAGACAAGTCAGCTTTCCCAATAGTTTCTGTGCAGGGAACACAATGACAATGGGAGCAGACTAGCCATAAAGAATAAGGAAGGGATGTAGGGCACAGCTGAAGCTGAGGAAGCTCAGTAGGCTTCCTTTTTCCCCTTGAGGAAATCTTCCAGGAGCCCATCATCTTTAATTCCTTTTAAAAGGTAGTCTTTTGTCAGTACTTATGAACTTCCTCACAGGAGTAATTAATTTAATTAATATCTCTCTTTGTTGTCCAAAGTTTCTTTAATGTTGTCTGCGCACAGTACACACAATAACATGGCTTCTTTAAGAGCAGGTTTTTCTCTATTTACAGTCATCAGCTTTTCTGCTTTAGATAGTTAAATAAGATCCACTTGCCAAGCTTCAGACACTATTTTCTGCATAGCTCATTATCAAATTTTCCACCAAATGCTTTTAAATGACCTCAAGTCTCATTAGTATTGTTACAGCTTTGTGATACTCAGATAAAGCATTTCCATACAAACTCTTACTCTGTAAGAATTTAAAATGTTTGAAGATAGATTAACACCAGAGAATTCCCTGACCAAACATTTAATTCCTATTCTTTTTTAGAAATACGTATCATGGCCAGTTCAGACAACAGTTCTATTCTTTCCTCCATAATTCTGCAATTTATGACAAATTATAGCTGGTTCATTCAATTCTCTCGTCTCCTCTCCCACATCTGCATGGTCCTCATGGCTTTATGATATTAAAATCTGCTTAAAGTCCAGTGGTATATTTCAGAGAATCCACATGTGATTCTTAAATTTCACTTAGTATCATGCAGTTATATGACTGTGTTCCGGTTTCACATCAAAATGGTGTAGAAAAGGGTGTGGAAAATCAGATTTACTAAAATATTCACAAAACTTCAGATGGTTAAAGAAAAGTTAACTGGCCTTGGTAAATAAGCAAGCAAACTTGAAGATTGTTTGGAGGACAAGGAGACAAGACATCTTAAAGAACTCAGACATACAGATGATAAGCAGAGCAGTGATGAAGATTTCACAGGTAACACAAAATGACATGAGAATTTTTGAGTGTTTTTTCCAAACTAAGTTTTCAGAGAGCATCTGTAAATGGTAGCATGCACAAAGCATCTCATTTATTGTACATTATCAGCTCAAGCACACAAGTTAATACACTTTAATTGTACTCCATGTCCCAATGGTGACAGATAGAAAAGCCACATTTACTTTTTTAATGTACAAATGTGCTTTGCTTGTATGTATATATTTGATTTCTCTAATATGTTAAATGTCTTTAGAACATCATGTTTTTGCTCTGGCTTACCTTAAAATATTAACTACAATATTGCATCTCAAACCTGCATTTGTATGCGACTAGTGCCCCTTCCCAACATTCTTGTTCAGAAGCCTTCAAGCTTGTGGCACAGTATGTTTTCTATAATCCCATTTCTTTTTTAATCACATGCAACCCCTTTTTTGTATTCTATTGATGTTAAGAAGAATGAATGCAGCCCTTGCGCTATTAAAAACAAAAAGCTTCTTACTTCCAGGAATGCATTGGCAAGACTCCACAAGAACAAGATTTAACTTTGGAGCATGGCAGTGGGCATACAAGGCTAATGGGTGGTCCTTACCCCCTTCCAAAAAAAAAAAAGGAAAAAGAAAACCCTCTAAAATTCATTCAATAGTACATTAATATAACCTCTAAACCTTATGTCTGATTACATTCTTGCAAAATTCTTGATGTTCAAGTCACAATAAGTAAGAAAATATGGAAGTATTGTTTGCCTTTGACAAATATTCATTTAGATCTTTCTTTAATCCATATGAATTTGCTTATGTGTGAGGGTGTCTTGTGATTCATCGGCCAAACCTGAAGTTCATTTGTGTTGCCTGTATGTGAGGAAGGATTCACAGAATCATGTTATAGAATGAATCACTCTATAATTTAAGTCAGTCACACTATAGATGAAGAAGGAATTTTTATTATAATAACTTTGCACAAAGGATCTAAATGCAGATCAGTTATACTAAAAGTGTTTTTTGCTATTTTTCCAGACTAAATAGCAAAAAGCAAACCTTTCAAATACAGGGGGTTTTGTAGCCTTTTTCCTGTATCTATAAAACTTGTTTTGTTCCACCTTGTGAATGATGTCACCCCTTTATTTAGATGACTTGATATGCTGCTAAACTTGCACTGTAGTCCAAGAGCAGCTATGGGAATAACATTGTTCTGTAGCTACTTTCCCATTTCAAAAACCTCTTAAAGCTGTTATCCATCTGCACTTCGCTCATCGTGTGTGAAACATCTACACAGAAAACAGTAAGCTCTCTGTTTCCTACAGCTATATTCCAGTCTACAACCCAATTTATACTCGAGGAGAATTAACCCCTCCTTTTATTTCTCCTTCTCTGTTTTTTAAAGGCTGTTTGGGGGGGGACTTTTTAATTTTTTATTTATTTATTTATTTAAAATTGTAAGCTGTAAAGACCAACTTGGTGTCATAGCTTGAAAGAACTCCCCATCTCTACCTCCTAAATGTCTCAGTGGAGAACTTTACCTTTTATTAAAATTACTGACCTGGGTTGTGATAACTCTGTTACTTGAAGATTGGTAAAATTATCAGCAGTGAAGATACCACTTTCTAAAGAAAAAAATACATTAAAAGTTTTAGGGTTTTATTCCAGTTCAAATGATGTCCATTCTCACGCTCATTTCTCATGATTCATAAAAAAGCTCTTACCTTTGTTTGAGAGACCCAAGGCAAGGGAGAGCATTTTGACAAATGCAGTGCCTCAATAGCATGGCAGGTTTCCCTCACAGCATAAACTATATTTAATTTGCCTTGTAACAAAATAGATTTTTATCTTGAACTACAGTCACTCCCATTTGGCGTTCTCTTTTAAGATCTGATGATGATGATGTGTTAAAACACTGTGTCAGAAATAGAATAGGGGAGTTCAAAGAGGAGAACTATTTCTGCGCAGAGTAACAGCCTAGTGACAGTAAGAGAAAACCAGCTACACAGGACATTTAACACTACCTTAAACTAAGTGCCAGTCACTAGCAAAAGAATAAGGCGATACTGACAGAGAAAGAAGGAACCAGAAGCTGCTAGCAGTATCCTCCCATCATTACATTCTAGAATTTGGGTCCTGATTTTCTCATACAGGAAAGAGAACTACAAAGGGAAGGAGTAAATTGGAGCTAAACTAAGTCCAATGACAAATATCTCAGCATGGGGAAAACAGTTGGTTTAGTCCGTTCTTTTCACAAGTCACTGTACTTCCATATTTAGCCCATTTGCAGGAAGCTATCGAAGCCGTTGAAGAGATATACTGCTGCACTGTACCCTACTGCAGGTGCTCTCAGTGGGCATACAGAATTAAACTGGCATTCCTCTAAAGCTTAAGCAACCTACACACAGTCACAGACCTGTTCTTTCTAATTCTCAAATAAGTGAGCCCAAACGACATAGGGCAACAAAATGTAATCCTAATAGCAGGAGGTTCTAAAACCCAAAATTTTAATGAAGAAGTAGGTTAGAACTTCAGTAAGAATATTGGTCCTTTCCAAGTGAGACCCAAAAAAATTAAGCCAAATTAAGTTAAAGCTAGTGCTGAGGAACTCATTCAATTGTTTAAATAAATCCCTCTCAGAAGAGCCCCAATATAGCCAAGGGAGCAAGAAATCTTCTGGACGAGATATCACAGAAGGTAAATTAAACTGGAGACTAATCAGAGCAGAACATTTAAAACAGAAAAAAAAAAAAACACAAAACAACAAAAAACGCAGCCAGGTGAAAGAACTAGATTATGGAAGAATAAAATGAAACCTTTTGTCTAAACCAAGAAGCATGTTTCCTAATATTTGGCACTCCGCCAATCAAATTTCAAGTGAAAGTCATCTTCTTCCTACAGACAGCCGAAATACCTTCAGCAAACCTGATCTGGTAATCTGATTTGACAAGCACTATTACCTACAGAACACCCACCACCATTAATATCCCCATTCATTTCAAATCCCTTTTATAGAACAAAAAATTGGATAAAATTAAGAGGAAAGACACCTGCTTAATTATTAACAAAAGTATGTATAATCATAGAATCATAGAATCAGTTAGGTTGGAAAAGATCTTTAAGATCGTTAAATCTAACCATTAGGCCAGGACTGTCAAGACCACCACTAAACCATATCACTAAGGGCCTCATCTATGTAGTTTTTGAACATTTCCAGGGATGGTGATTCCACCACTTCCCTGGGAAGACTGTTCCAGTGCCTGATTACCCTCTCTGTGAAGAAATTCTTCCCAATATCTAGTCTAATAGCAACAATCAATAACAACATAGAATCATAGGATCATACAATAGTTAGGGTTGGAAAGGACCTTAAGATAATCAAGTTCCAACCCCCCTGCCATGGACAGGGACACCTCACACTAA
>WYDI02004259.1:0-11061 GCA_009867235.2 Psittacus erithacus | reverse complement strand
TGACGTCAACTGCTCTACCCCTGTCCATCAGTTCCATAGCCCCATCATAGAAGGCCACCAAATTGGTCAGGCAGGATACTTACATTATTTTCTTTTTCAATTGTATTAAATGTGCCTCCAATCAAATCCCCTAGTATTGATACATAAAATATACAGCGCACAACACTACTTAGAAAATATAAAATCATAGAAGTATCACTTCTAAAACAAGCAAATATACTAATAGGTTCTGTATTATGACCTTATAATAAATATTAGGCTTTGTCATAGAAATACGGATAAATGCCAACTCTTAGAAATTTTCACAGAGATGACCCAAATTCTCAAGCTGTGATCTTATAGCGCAGTAATTGCAATGGCTGTATCACTGAGTAACAGAAAATTGAATTGTTATTGGATCCAAACAGGGAAAAAAACCTGTCTTTGAGTCCTTGAAGCCACTTACTTCATGCAACTCTCCCTACCCATTACTTCAGCTGCTGCAGGAAGGCATCTGACAAACCCACTGAGGAGGCATCTACCAAAGGAGAGAGCTAACTGCAGTAATAACTCTGTGGAAAGGTGTCCTCAGACTCAGAAAGAAGGAAGGAATGCTCTAAAAAAGCAGGTAGACCTTCATCATCTTGAAGAATAAATGCTAGTTTCCTCACTACTGATTACAACAGTGATACCCATTTCTCTTCTTTGACTTCCCTTGCCACCAACAAGATGGTGTATTTTTTTTAATTCCTCCAATGTTTAAAGAAACTGTTAAACTGCAACAAGAGTGAAAAGAACCACAGTCAAGCAGGTGTCCTCCAATTCCTCACCAACTTTATTACACAGGGTAGGAAATGAAGGCATACAGGTGAAATAAACCATTGCTTTGCATTCTCTGATCAGTGACAAAAGGGGATTTAATGAGATCTTTCTCTCACAACTCATATTTTAGACTGCAGAGTCAAACAGTATAGCCAGTTAAAGGACAATAACAATAACCAAGGTTGCTAGGTTTGGCTCAAGATCTGAGCCATTTGCTCCCTGCTGTGCAGGTCTGAGAGAATATATAGTGTCTTGGCACCTGCTGTTAGCGGCTACCTTAGGGAATTTAAAATTTAATTAACCTTCATAGTAATCCATACAGGATTTTATGTAAATTCAAGAAGACCATGTAGAAAACGTAACATTTCTATTTTCCTTACCTTTCTACTTGTTAATCCATGGACAACTGATAGTAGTTGAAAAAAAAAAAAAGGTGCCGAACTTTAATGTAGCTAGCTGTTTGGAAACATTTTACAACATTTTTACATTTTACAAGCAATTTGTTTCTAGGGAATTGGGAAGAATCCCACAACTAGCATGTTTGCTCTTTTTTTAAAGTATAAGGCCACACTGCGGACAGCAAAACTCTCTAGAACTACATGGTCATCCAGGCACTGCTGCTCTGACAGCACTATGAGCTGAAGTTCTTTGAGGCTCCACAACCTGCAAAAGAGATGCTATTGCATGGGTGACTCAGTATGCTTGTAGTTATGCTCCCAGAACATCGAAAAAAAGTTTTGAAGCCCTTCTTCCTAAATAAGTGCCTTCTTAAAAGCAGTAATTTACAAGCAAAATGGGAAAGTAGAAAAGTAGGGTGGCATATGGCCAAACTTTTGACTAAATTTCACCACAGGTTGCTTTTTATTTACAAGCCGTTAATCCCCTCTCAAACTACACAATAGAGCAGCCATTGGCAAAGGCAGGCAGATAAAATTGGCATGCCTCTGTATTGTTCTTGCTAATCTGAACCATTAACAGAAGGGTGAGAAGGCTAGTTTTGTCATTTAAACAGGCTTAAATCCTTTCCCCAAATGAGCTTTTGTCTACATAGAAGAATGCATCAAAGAAATTTAAGGGGTTTCCATTAGTGTTGCATTCTCAAGTTGACTTGGCTACCCGAATACCAACCTGTTTATTTGTCCCTCATACTGTAAATGCAAGAATTATTTCCAGCTGTCAAAACCAAAAAGGGGTTCAACCCGATTAAATTATTTCTCAGAGGTGAAACAGGATGAGATTATAAAGTGCTAAGAAGCAACTATTTGAAATCCTGAACTGCACCTGTGCAACTAAATCTCCATTTATACAGGTGCTTTTCAAATTGGATTTGAACCATTAAATTCCCCGATTCATCCCCTGCAAAACCACAGAAGTTCAAATAACTAATGAAATTCAGAGACAGAAAGGCTTAAAATAGTTTCAAGCTGTGAAGTAAGGCCCAAGACTAACTATGTTCTTTGATTCATTGTTGATGTGACATATCAAGCATAAACATAAGTTGCACAACCGAAATGCTAGAGGTCACAGGGTAGCCAGTAGCTAAGTAATTATTTTTTCTTTAGCCCAGGAGAGGTCATCACCTGGTCCATACGCTCAATACATAGCTGAAAACCTGGGGAAAAGAATGCACTGGTTAGCATGATCTGGTTTTGTTTTGCTTTTTACCTGGCACATCTTGCGCAGATATTCAATGTGACCTTTGCTTGAGGCTCAGCTGTATAAGCACTTCGAATTTGATTGAATTTGCTCCCAGAAGACATCACACTTGTTACTCCTTCCATTCTTAGATCATCAAGATCCTCTGCAACAAGACAGAATGACTGGATGAACACACCATTACATTTTGTAGCAAAAAAGGTGCCTGACCTGTAGAATCACTGAAGAATGGAACTCAAAAATCAGGAATAAAACACACAGCTACTTGCATAATAATAGGCAAAGACATTTAAGAGGATTTTTATTTATATATATTTTTACCATCTTACAAGGGATGCCTTGTGAAATATTCACTGTCATTTCCGCTTCAAACAGTGCTGTGTATTTTTTTCAGTCGTTATTTCTCTGATCCATTTATAAAAAACTTGTCAACAACAGATGCTGTTCAATAGCTCCATTTGATGTAGGGCATATCGAAGGCATATCAAAAATCACCTTTTTTGAGTGTATGCTCCTCCTCTGATTTTTGTCATTATCCATTCACTTAGCAATGAAAAAATATTGGTAAAATAAAAGTGCTCTCACTCCCAGAGAATGTAAAATGGATACACACATCACATTGAAAGAAACCATAAGATGCATACTTATACCCACCATATTGCTGTAATATTTGGGCAACTCAGTACTAATTGGATTTTCTGCTACTTTGAAACTATTCTCATTTTGCAGGAAGACAGCTCAGGTTCTCAGATTTTTCTGTCCAAGATGATGCTGGAATAGTGGAGCTCAGTTAGACTGTTATCCAGATGATGGATACACACGCATTTTCATATATTTATGTTTACAAAAGAAACCTGATGGTAAAGGACCTGAGTGGAGCAGAAAGTGTATAATGGCAGACTTTAAATCCCAACACCAGATGGGGAGAAGACACAGAGAATTTACAGATTAGAAGAGGCAATGCTCAATTACAATTTAAAATACACGAGCAGTCATTACAGATATATAGTGGAGTACCAGGCTCATTTCATACACAAAAGAGATGCAAATCCCTGAATAATTACCTGAAATACTTCTGGTTGTCCTCTATAGTTCATAGGCACTACTTTTACTGCTGTGCTTCAAACTCCAGATAGTATGGTCAGACTGTCAAATTTATGCCATGTTACCAACACTTTCGGGGAATGTTTACCCATTTTACTAAGCAACAGTCAAGAACAGCAAGGTTACACTTAAATTCAAATGAATTTTTTGTGACTAAAGTCCTTGAACTAGATTTTCTTATCAGTTATGTTTTATTTTACCGCTTAAAGAAACTCTCCTTCCCCCTAAAATTCGTTGTCTCGGTGATATTAAATTGACGGTTCTTCTGAAGTTTCTGGCATTGATCTACACCATTTCCACACCTTTCTCTTTAAATTTAATCTATGGCTAATATACAAACTAATTCAAAGGCCTTGGAAGGCTGTATAATAAAGAATTATGAAATTAATAATCTATGAGTCATTTCAGAAAAGGTATTACATATTCAGAACACATTATGTAATAAAATAAATACAGTTTAATCGTGCTTTAAAGAGGTGTGAAAAGTTCCATATTTCTTAACAGATGTAAACCACTGGATGGATTACAGTTTAAATGAAATTGAAGCATATGCCTCAGGGTTTGGGGTTTTTTTTCCCTAAACAGATGTGATTTCTCTAAATGAGGTTTTCAACAGTTCTCTGCTTGATTAACTTTTGGCTGTCTGATGACTATGACTGTTTTAGTAGAGCAATGACATAGGCTGCCCTCTATCATAGCTTTTATATCTGAGTCTGGATGCCAAAAACATGGCCTTCTAAATTTTTTAGTCAACATTTTTCTTTCAAGAGGAAACAAAGTGAAACTTTGTGCAAGAAGCTTGTATGTCAGAGGTTGTAGCTAACAGACAAATAGACAATGTTATGCAGTATCGATTTATTCTCACATACTCTTAGACCAGGACCATTAACGTTCATGCAAAAATGCAGACTTAAAAACCCCCAAACTACATCATATAAAATTGTTATTTTTTTTCTGAGGAATTTTCAATGATCACATTCAGCACTGGATGTAATTTGCCCATGGCAAGCTACAAAGAGCTGTTAATATTCCAGCTAGACAGAGAAGTATAACCCTATAACCAAATCTGAAGAATAACTGAGGCATTTGATTTATTTTGATTACTGCACTTCTGTCTCAGTATAGAATGATTTCAGTCTCTTCTGGATGCCTGAAATTTACAGCGCAGGTACTGCACTTTCTTCTCACTAAAGCAACTGGGCTTTGAGAATCTGCCTTGTTCCCAACGCCCATAACTGTGGATGGGAGTTTTTGAGTTGTGATCAAGTTTACAGGTCATCTGGCAATCTTCCTGATTGACCACATTCACTACTGAAGGCCCTTAATTAAAAAAACCTCAACAATAAATCATAAAGCAATTTTGGAACTAAACTCAGTGTGTGTGCATATTGTTCAACAATAGATGCATGATTTGCAGAAGAATATTTGTTCATAAATAAGGATGTTATTAAAATAAATACTAAGAATGAGTGCAATAATGCATTTTAACAATCAAAAACATAAAATAAAATAAAGGTTTCCAAAGGTTCAGATGGTTCTACGTAAAATCACAAAAAATCAGTTTTAGCAAAAAAAGATTTCATGAGAAGTCAATTCAGTTACAGGGTCTGAAAAATTGGATCTTTTTCTTTGAATTATTTGCTAGACCAACTAGTGATGATACAGCTAAACGGTTCAGTGATTTTATTGAGCAGCAATGAGGTAATTCACTGAAAAAAGAGAGAAAGAAAAGCCAAGTTGAGGTCTGCTCATGCAATGGATGATAAGAATACTGTGAAACTCCTCAAATCCTTAGAAAATTGTTACCTCTCTTTGTAGAGTGATAGGCTGGAGTATCATGTAAATGAAACAATCTCACTTGTGCTAATAAAAGTTTGTTATTTTAATGCATCACTGTGGACTGTATTTCTTTGATTTAAGCTTAATTCTCTGCTGTTCCCTACATGAATAAGGTGTGTGAAGACCCTACCTTGGTCCTAATGTAATTTCCATTAAGTAAGTTTTGTGTAGTAAAAAAAGTACTTGCAAAAACACCCCAACCTTCAATTTTTCTCAAATCAGCAATTCACCAAAGTACATTCACACAGCTGCAATCTTCATGCATTGCCATAACAACAATACACAAAAATACTTAAAAGTGAGATAAAGATCACAAGTGTGGCATGATATAGCATAGAACCAGATGTTTTCTGCATTAATGATAATGCTGCACTAAGCTAAATTCTTTGTGATTTTTTTAATAGACAATTTTCATCAAAAAGGAAAGGGGAAAAAGGGTATCTATTTCAGTTAAACAAAAACATAGCTCAGTAACAAGATAATGTTTATAAATAGGACGTTAGTAATTATTTACTTCCTTTCTTTTTGGGGTAGAAGGATTGGGGAAAGGGAAAGGGGCACTAATGGCAACAGTTCTAGAAACTGTACAAGATTGTTTAATGTCTTGGGGTTGACAGTCTGTGGAATAATCCTATAAACATCTCCTACAGGACTCACACACACCATTCACTTTAAGGACAGAGGTCTTCTCATGCAAAACTCATATTAAATGCAGTGAAAATGCAGTTGCACAGAAGGCTGAAGTAATCAGGTTGTGCACTACATTGCTTGTTATGATCCAGTCACTTTTGCCTCCTTCCTCCATTATAAAACATGAAGTAATTTCCCAGGAGTAATTCAAGAAGCATAAGGTGCAAAGCTGGAAAAAGTCCTGGTTCATCTTTAGAGAGGGTATGACAGCTCAGAGTTTGTTCAGTCTAATGCTAAGAAAAACACTAAACGTTTTCACATGAGAGAAGAAATTCAGACAATGAATTCTGATCTATGTTCTTGCAGGCAACCAGTCAATTCTGATGCATCAGTAAAATAATGCCCCTTTCTTTGAAGCCATCAATTCCTTAAGGCAGTATTTTTGCATCATGATAGACATTGATACAGACATTGATACATTTCATATACATAGCATTGATTTGTCAGGGATTGTTGAATAAAGCACAGATTCCAAATACATTCAACTGCATTCATTAAAAAGAAAACAAGATAACCCCCAAAACCCCAAACAGACAAAAAAACCCACCCCACCCCCAAAAAAACCCAACAGAAAACCCCTATTGTCAATAGCTGTTCTGTTTGAATTCCAGGAATTTATGCTGCTTTATATGTCATACTTCTATGTTTCTTATTATGTTAATAAATCCTTTCCATTTCAGGTAAATTTTCTTACCAGTATCAAGAGACCCCAAATAAAACCCCCACCTTAATTCCAAAAGAACCATTGGAAAAAGCAGGAATTAAACTTGCAGACAAAGAAAAATTTATCTAGAACACCTGATGCTCCACTCCCCAAAATTATGTTTAATCATTTACTTCAATAGAAACAAAACTGGAGTTATCTTCTGCAATACACCAGCTATGGGACACCTCACTTTGTTTCTTTTTATTCGGCTATGACTTCAACATCACGGAGTAGGCAACTGTTAGTCTGGTACATATTTTCTCATATGTTTTCCTATCAACATCTTCAAATACTGGCATCTGGCCTGGTTCAGACTCATACCATAGACTGTTGATGCAAATATCATCCTAAGTAAATCCATCAAAAGACTTTCATTCCGTCGAGCAATTTTAGGTATCTGGACCCAATGCTCTGAAGACATCTTACTTTATAAGCATCTCAAGTTGACAGTAAATTCACTAAATATTTGTGCTTCCAGTGATGGACGTATGCAAAACCAATTGAAACATGATGCTGCAAAGTCTTTGAGATTGCAAGTCCACTTCTACCTGCGTCATTCGTCAGAGCCAATCTAGCAGAATCCCATCCCACAGCCAAAACCACAAACCAACCTGAGATTACAGAAAGCAGGCTTATTTGAAGGTACTGAAATATACCATGAAACATTGATTGGAGTTTTCACTTTTAATCAGCAAGAGAGAGAGTAATATGTCTTCAGTTCCTCCAAATTCTTATTTTAAGCTGGGACTGGAATTAACGCACAAAGTATCCTTTTGTAATGAAGTTGTTCTAGTTTCATTCAAACACACTTCAGAATCTTGGACAACTACACTAAGCACTGGCCCACAGGGCTCCTGCTTATTCTCTCTTTTTCCACAAGGTGGAATATTTGTTTATCACATAAAACAAATTACTTGCAGGCAAGACTGATGTAGCCGACATAGGGGATAAGAGTCTCGCTTAAGATGCAGTGTCTGGACTTCACAGCCTTACTCCAAATCAGACAGTTGAAGTTTATAAAGCAAGTCTTGGATATCCTAACTGCCCAAAGCACTGACTGAATGCAATACTGCAATCTTATTTTATTTAAATGAGAAAATCCATCACCGCAGTTGAAAAGCGCTGGCATCATGCCTCTTATCATTCCCTACTAGTAATCCTAGGCCAAATGATATAATATCACCAAATAGAATCCTATCATCACAGAATGGTTTTCATTGGAAGTGACCTTAAAGACCAGAGAATTCCAACGGCCTGCCATGGGTAGGGACACCTTCCACTAGACCAGGTTACTCAAAGCCCCGTCCAACATGGCCTTGAACACTGCCAGGGATGGGGCAGTCACAATTTCTCTGAGCAACCTGTGCCGGTGTCTCACCACCCTCACAGTAAAGAACTTTGTTATATCTAATCTAAAACTACCCTCTTTCAGTTTACAGCCATTACTACGTACCGTTACTACATAACTACACCCTCTAATATAATCACGGTTGCTCCACACCAACAGTGATTTCAAACACATTGGTCTGCATTTTCAACTAGGCAGTTTCATTCAGCACTAAAGAATTACTTCAAACACTTTATTTTTACAATAACACAAATATACTATTGACTGGAGAACATCAATTACCTCTACATTTCCAATAAAATATCATTTAGAGTATTTCAGTTGTTACATCACATTCTATAATGCATTACTGCAACTGCCACAATTGTACAAAAGTACTTGCACTACAATAATACAGAACCACAAAAAGGCCATAATGAGAAAATTCAGAAAACAATCATAAATTCTGGACTTCAGAAGGCAAAAGGAATGTCTTTTAATGTTTCTCCTTGGCAAGCTTTCTCTTTTTTGCACTTTAGCTTTAAGTAAAATAACTTAAAATTAAAAGCAAATTTGGATCAATATTTCTAATCAGCACTAATTCTGATGTTGTTTACTTATGCAACTACTACATTTAATGGCATATGCAATTCAGACCTTGGTCCAACTCTGCATTCTTAAAGAAAACAACCAAAAAGAGATCTGTCATAATAATAGAAAAAGCCTTGTTTAAGTCAATCAGCTTTTTTTTTCAATCATATCGAAAATACCAAAGTATTAGAAAGGAATGCATATTTAAAAGGTTTCATTTTGTTTTTAATTTCAGGTTGGATTTTTATTTTCTATCAAAAAGGAGCCAGCCATAATATTTTTCAAGTGTATTTGGTTAATGTAGTACAGATGTTCCTTACAATATATGTCCACAATACTGAATTCAACATTACTGTTGTTTATGCTTTTCTTTGTTAAATCTAGTTTGAATTAAACTGATAATCTGCATGCTGTTTTTATGAAGTTTCATAAGAATAAGCTAAGATTAATAATAATTCATAAATTCAGTGTTACACCTCACTAAACATAAATCAACTACAATGAATTTCAGAGAAGATATTAAATTGTTCAGCTTTGTATGAATTTGCACTGGGGGCCACATTCATATTTCTTTGCATCCACTTAATTTACTCTTACCAGCCCCTTAGCAAGATTAAGCTTGTCAAGAGGCCAATGGAAATTCATACTCTTTTTATTGAAACGAAAGTTGAGGCAAAGCATAAAAATTACAAATAATCTTATGCCGAACATTTCCAGTAACACTGAACCTTTCAATAGCTTTCTTTTGAAATATTATTATAACAAGCATTTCTGGAATGCCAGTTACTAAAGCATTTGCATGCCCTATTCTGTAAACCTATTTAGATCAAGGAATCCTGCAGTGGAAATATCTCTCTTTCCCCAACTTATTTTTTGCCTTTTTTTTTTTTGTTTTTGTAATTATCAAATTTTGAAAGGAGTCAAACACCTTACTGTCCTTCAGAGACTCATCTTCATGGAAAGAAAAACACACTAAGTTAGAAGCAAGATGCTTGCACAGCTGAAATTTTCTACTAAGAAACTAGTGTATCTTTATTTAAAAAAAAAAATAATGCTTTTCAGTCAAGCACTATGCCCAAAAGCACCTGGCTGCAGCCCAAGCTGTTGCGTTAGCAAAGTTCTAGTTAATTTTGGGACTCATATATAGATGATGTCAGACTGGACAATCTCTAAACTTGGTGTGCACAGCCACATTTAGCAAAGGATACTTAGTGTGCTGTCTGCGAATGTTCATCGTAAGCTCTAGGTGCGATTAGACTGGGACAGAAGCGTATTAGTAAATCTATGATAATCACAAAACCTCTTAGATAATATAGCTGGTAGAAAGAAACTGTGGATCTTTATTATTGCTCTTCGAACTTGTGCCTAGTTGCAAAGGGACAACTGCTCTCCTTGTCACCTCTGCGAACTGTGAATCAAAGATAAAAATGAGTACAAGATGGCACACAACAACTGAAGCTCTGCCGTTTCTTCCAGTTCCATCCCGCTGCCAACTTGCACCTACTCTTCTTTGTCCTGAGACAAGACCATCTGTTCTGTATCACTATCACTATTTTGGCCAGACACTGGGACATCTGGAAGACTGCACTGTCTACGCTTAAAGCAGCAGACACTGAGCTGGATACCATCAACATACCAATGGCGTCACCACTGACAGTACATGCTCTTCTTCACTTATTCATTAAGTTCATACCACTGACGTCTTTTGAGAGATGGTAGAACAGATTTTTTAAATATAATTTTATATCTCCAGCTCAGTTAAGCAGATAAACTAGCAGGTGTGTCAAAAACATTCCACACACCCAAAATATTAGCCAGGCAATAAATTTCTAAACAAACAACTCAGTTTTTCGGTAATGTTTTCACTGAAGAGAAATTAATGCTTTTTAAATAAACTTGCCGATGATACCAAGCTGTGTGGTTTGGTTGACACGCTGGAGGGAAAGAATGCCATCCAGAGGGACCTTGACACACATGTGAGGTGGGCTGATGCCAACCTTATGAAGTTTAACCATGCCAAGTGCAAGGTCCTGCACTTAGGTCTGAGCAATCGCAGGCACAGCTACAGGTTGGGCAGAGAAGAGATTCAGAGCAGCCCTGTGGAGAAGGACTTAGGGGTGTTGGTTGATGAGAAAATGAACATGAGCTGGCTTCAGTGTGTGCCCGCAGCCCAGAAAGCCAACCGTATCCTGGGCTGCATCAAAAGGAGCGTGATCAGCAGGTCAAAGGAAGTGATCCTGCCCCTCTACTCTGCTCTCATGAGACCTCATTTGGAGTATTGTGTGCAGTTCTGGTGTCCTCAACATAAAACGGACATGGAACTGTTGGAACAAGTCCAGAGGAGGGC
>WYDI02004258.1:0-10456 GCA_009867235.2 Psittacus erithacus | reverse complement strand
TGCCCATGGCAGGGGTTGGAACTGGAGGAGCTTTAAGGTCCCTTCAACCCAAACCAGTCTGGGATTCTGTGATTCTATATTAAAGCAGAATATGTCCACAGCCATGGAGGTAGTACCTAAAAGCATGCCTTGAGTTCATCCTCAGGAAGCAGATGGCAGAGATGGGATGTGGGTCCCTTACCTTTGTCAAGCCACAGGCAGCAGTTACTGCCTGTAGCAGATAGAGAGCAAGAAATCTCAGCACAGGAGCAGCCAGAAGCCTCCCTTGGGCTCATTTGTGCAATGAGGTGATGGAGACCAAGCTTGTGATGCTGCTGAACTGCTTGAAAGACCCTGGTTAACTTGGGAAAAGCAGGAAAATGGTGGGGATGGAGTGGGGGAGTTGTAGAGTAGAAAAAGTAAGGCAGGTCGGCGTGGGCTGAACATGTGGGATAGGAGGCTCCCAGATGACAGGGGATGCAGGATGCAAAGCAGAACTGGAAGCAAGCTGCTCCGGAGCCTCTGCATCTGCTTTAAATGGCTCTTAACCTTCCCTGAGGAGCCACGAGGCTGCCCAGGCTCTGTGCTCAGCCATTGTGCCTCCTCCCGCTGCCTGCTTTGGGGACAGCACTGCCTGGGCAGGGGCTGGCTCAAGGACAGGGCACACTGATGTGGGCTCCCCCAGCATCGCCCATACGAGCATCATCTCTCCCACATCCACGGACCCAGCCTTGCTCCCACATGCAGGAGAGGAGGCGATCGCTGGAGGCCTCTGAATATGCATGAGGTGCAGGTTGCTCCATAATCATCCTGAGGAACGTCCAAATATTTACCCAAACAAACCTCCACTCAAAGGAACCTACTGAAAACAGCCCTAATCTCAGCAATGACTTAATGAAGGCCACCTGCACCAGAGGCACCAGCTCCCAGCCGAGCAGGGCTTGGTGGACAACCTGGTGCCATGGGGTGCGCATGGGAACCCATCTAGCCACGGCCTGGCTGCCTGGTACTGCTCCCCACTGCATTCAGCAAAGGCCCCAGCACTAAGGACCGGACTGGGGCAGAAGCAGGAAGGAGATGCTCTCATGGCATCTCAAAGTGACCTCAGAGGCTTAGAGCAGGCCCTGCTCATGCCTCTTCTTGCTGGTTGGTTTGTAAGCAGGGATTTCTTAACTTAATTTGGGTAGGGAACAATCTAGAGGCTCAGTGAGGGAGGCTCCCAAAAAGGGAGCTCTTACTCATGCCCGGAAGGGCTCCCATTAATTTAATAAGCAGAGACAAGCAGCTTTGCAGAAGGGGAGAAGGCAAGCCTCACACACACCTCCCATGCGCCGCGCTTCCCATCACTGCCAGAGATAACTGAATCCCTTTCACTTCCAGCAGTACAGAAAGAGCCTAAGGGCTGAGTCCACAAACACCTCCAGAAAACAAGACTGAAATGATCAAGAAGTGCCTGAGCAGGAGCCGGGTGCATCTCCTCTGTACCGTTGCATCACAACCCACAGGGCAAGCTAAAGCCTTCCCATGCAGAGCATCACTGGGGCTGAGAGAGCAAAACTTCCCACACACCCAGGGCAGACCCATTCCTAGGAAGCGTGTGAGACCTCCCTCCATATGAGGTGTTGTCATGGAGGGTCTGTACCAGAAGAGAGTCCTGGAGCACGGTTCTGGCACTGCCAAACCTCCCTCAGTACTGGGGGCAGGGATGTGCCTGTAGCACTCACACATGCGCAGACACACATGCATGCAAGTGACATGGGCCATAGCACTCTCCTCACATGCTTCACAAGAGGTTTTTCTTACCACACATCCCGTTCCCTTCACAGCTCTTGTTCTTTGCTTGCAGGGCACTGAGGGAAGGGACGCAGTCACCTCTTCCCTGCCTCATCCCTCTCCCGGTGCAGGCTGACTCTGCACACTGCAGTGGGATCTCCTCCAGCTCTCCTGGCTTCCTCTGGTCACCACTGGGCTGAATGGCACCTTGGGGGCCTGACACTCGTTCTGTGTCTGTGGCTCTCTTCCCATGCACAGGGAACTGTCCCCACAGGCTGGTGATCTCAGAGTCCCTGTTTCTGTGCTGTAGCTTCCATACAGTCACAGGATGGTCGAGGTTGGAAAGGATCCCTGGAGGTCCAACCCCTGCTCAAGCAGGGCCAGCTGCCCAGAACCACATTCAGATGACATTTAAACATCACCAAGGAGGGTGAGCACAACCTCTCGGCGCATCCTGTCCCTGTGCTTAGGCACCCTCACAGTAAAAGCATGTTTCCTGGTCAAGCAGACCCTCCCGTGTTCCAGTTTGTGCCTCTGGTCCTGCCACTGGGCACCACGGCAAAGAGCCTGCCTCTACCTTTACACCCTCCCATCATGTACTTATATACATTAAGATCCCTCCTGAGCCTTCTCTTCTCCAGGCTCCATAGCACAATGAGACAGGGTCTGTAGGTCACCTAGATCTAGAGGCTGGAGTGGAATGGGGCAGACAGAAAGACACGGGCTGAGGCGGGGCACACAAAGCCACCATTGGCTTCCAGCGTTCCATAAAGAGGAATTCAGTTGTCACAGTATCCTTGTGTCATCCCTGTGCCTGTACAGCCTGAAGTCTTATGGGAGAACGGAGTCGGCCTTTGTTGCATGATGAGCCACAAAGTCCAAAGGCAATACATGGAAGGCAAAATTCAACAGAGAGAGGAAACTTTGGCCTGTCTGCACCTCGCAACTGAACTTTCCAGCGCTCAGAAATCAAAGCTGGATCCCAGCTACAAACTTCCTTACAAGAAAAGCCTCCTGTCACTAAAGCATCCCAGGAAGGCACTTGAGGCCCTGTCCTGCCCCCATCCAGGCAGCTTTTGGGAACCCTGTGTGACCAGAGTAGCCCTCAGCAGTGGAATGCTGACCCCAGGTTTCCAGAGGAAAGGGTTTAGCAAGGCTCAGGGAAGATGGCCTTTTCTTGCTGGTGCAACAGGTTTCTGTTGCAGCTCAGGGCCTTGGGTACGTTACAGGAGCGCTTTGGAGACGCAGGCACACCTCAGTACGTTATTAATAGTGCAGAAAGGTTCAGTGTCCCCACTGTGCACCAAGGGAATTGGAAACTGGAATGTGGCCTGGATGGCTCTGGGGACTGCATCCAGTGGGGGAATGTATCACCTCTATGCTGAGCATAATGGGGGTGCAGCAAGACACCCCCCAGCCCCATGCCATGCACTTCCAGGGAGGGCAGACAGTGCTGGAGACCACATCCTGGCAGGACAGCTATAGCAGCTGATGTATATACATGTGTATGAGATATACATCATATGATGATGCATATGTATTTATCTGCTCTGATACACATCTATTATGCTTTTGGCCAAACCGTGTGTTCAGAACTTGGCCATCCAGGGGCTGACATAGCCCTCCAGCCAGTGCCTGTTTCACCAATCAAAGGCCTTTGAGAACACAAAACCCTCCTTCACCCTCGCATCGCCCTTAGCCAGCAGTCAGACCTCGACCTGGGTGTGAGGGCTCTGGGGTTCACAGCACAGAGTGGTCACAAAGTACATGCGGTCCTCCAAAGGTAAAACCATGCCCCGACCATGTTTCCTTACAAGAACAAGACGTACCATGTAACCTGAGGGCTAATTCTTAGGCAGTTCAAGCTTGTACCCATAGTTCACAACAGATCCCGGATACAAATTATTCCTGCTAGGTTAATCCTGTGCCATCCCGCTTCACATGCTGAGGACTTTGAGCCATACTTCACAGCTATGCCCACCCTTGGTGTGGCGGAGCTGATGTGATTGTAGGGAAGTAAATGTAACCCCTCTTCAGAGCAGAAACAGCCTCGAAAGCAGGAGCTGGCGATGGCCTGAAGCTGGGGAGAGATTGGATTTTCTGGCCCAGGCCCGGCACCAGGCTCAGGTAGGAAGCTGAAGCAGCAGGACAAAGGCAGCACAGTGATGTCTGTGCATGTGCTTGAGCTGCAGCATCCCTGTCCCCTTTCCCGGTCTATGTGACAAAGCGGGGAGACCTCCTCTGTGCCAGAAGGAGCAGAGCCTTGGGAAGTTTCCCTACAGAGCTGCCCCAAGCGCTATTGTCCCTTCCAGTGACCTTGTGTGTGCGCTGGCTGCTGCAGCCAAGGCACAGCACGGAGCCTGCACAACAAGCGCCACTGAGCGGTTATGTGAGATGCAAAGAGCCCAGCGCTGCCTCCACACCTTCCGCTGCTCCCCTGCCATGGGGATGTCACACGCTGATGCTCCGGCTGCCTCCCGGGCTGGTGTCACATCTGCCAGGCTCACGCTGCAGTTGTCACAGGCTGGAGTGAGCCATTCCCCACCTCCAGCTGCAGCGGGGTTCGAGGGAATGTGGGTTATGCTGCCCTGCTGCCAGCCCCTGGGCACAGCCAGCACCTAGGCATGCCCTACGCAGGGCTGCAAGCAGAGCCAGAGGGAGGCAAGGAGCCCTCCTTGCTCTGCATCCCTGTCTGACCTTGCAGCCTCTTGCAAACGTGCCAAGCAGCCTCTGCCGGGCTTTGCCAGCAAAGCCAGCCTGCAGACGGGTGCGGATGGCACCATGGCACAAGTGACAACACCTACCCGGGACCCTCGCCACTGGAGCAGCTATGAGAAGGCTAAGAAACGGCTGGAGGTCTCCAGCACTAGGCAGTGAGCACTCCCAGCACATCCACAGTGGATCTGGGGACAAAGAGGTTTAATGACTTGTTCAGAGTGGCTGGGGAAGGAGGAAACAGGGCAAAACTGTACTCTGCCTATCCCCAACAGCAGGGCTGCTGGCCCAGGACAAAGCCCAGCGAGCAGCACTGTCCAAACCCATGCTGCCACCAGAAAACAGAGCTCCAGCACCACCAGCCATCCTCCCTGGTCACTGGTGCTGCCAGTGACCCAGCATCAGGGCAGAGCCCCAGGGAGCAGCCACTTCACACATCGACACTCTTGTGCCCAGTCAAATTGCACTGCAGGGTCTCCATGTGCACCAGTTGCTCCGGAGAGATCCGGCATAGCCTTGTCCTGACATTTTCTCTCCTGGATCAGAGCCCAGTGGGAACAGGGCTGAAGTACCCCTCAGATGGACGGGCCCCAGCTCTGCTGCAGGGCGCTGGCATTAGGTAAGGCTGACACCCCTCTCAGTCCTTTCTAACCCTGCTCACAGGGAGAGACGCTGCCTGGGAGGGAAAGACTCAGCCAAGGTCACTCAGAAGGTCAGTGGCAAGGAGAATACGTGCCAGAGCTCCTGAGCTCCCTGTCCATTCCCAGACATGGGACTTCCAAGCCCCCCCCGGCTGTTTTGGCCGGCCCTTGCTCCATGCAGGTGTCATCTGTTCTCTCCATCTCACCCTGCCTCCACGGACGCCCTTTGGTGTTTTTCCTTTGCATGACATCACCCAGCTCCTGATCTGCTGCCAGCTCTCTGCTTCCAGAGAGGACCCTTTACTGGCTGGGACAGAGACATTCGGACCAGGGCAGTGCTACGCTCCTGCAGTGCCCTATAGCCCTGCTCTCTCCTGGGAATAGGTCCATCCCCAACCGGAGGGGTGAGCTGCCTGCATGCAAGCAGGCCCTAACACAGTGATTTGGACAGCCTGACTATCTCCACATGCTGAGGACAGAGAGTGCCAAGCTCCCCCAGGGATCCGCTCCAGCAGGCACATTCCTGCACGGCATCAACAGGAGCCAGCAGGAGTGTAAATGAGGCTGTCACCCCTTCTTCCTCCAGCGAGAAGGCAGATGTTAAGAGAGGAACAGTCTCTGTCATACCAGCATGCCTGTGCAGGCTCAGTGTCAGCACCAGGTGCCAGGGCCAGCCCTGTCTCTACTGATAATCTTTCTCCAGGCACCATCACTACATGAGCTCCCCTTCCCACTAGGCAGCTGTGGATGCACTTTGACTGGCCTCAGGGCTTCCGGCAGCTTTGCCCTCCTTGGCTCCAGTAGGAAAGCCACAGTCCAGCCTAACAGCAATATCCCCTCTGCATGGATGAGCACATCTGCTCCCACTCACAGCACAAGGACCTCCGGCTCAGCTCTGGGAGTAGGACCACTCCAGTGGCAATGCTGCCCAGCCCAGGCTCACTCACACTGAAGAGTGGCTCTGAACAGACCGCAGACCTGCACCAGCCTTCACTTACTGCTTGCACTGGGCAGAAGGGCAGCTTGGACATGAAACTCCAGCAGCATAACCCCCAGCTAACCAAGGGGTCTGCACCCTGCAGCCACAGGCAGCCACTGAAACCTTGGCCCAACACAGCCACAACTCCCTCCTCCCATCAGGGATCTGAAAAGGTCCAGCCTCAAACAGCTCCAGTGACCCTGACCCACAGGAACGTGCACAGCAAAGGCAGCAGTGTTCAGCATTCAGCAGGACTTGAAGATGGGGATGGGTTTCTTCCCCTGTGACTCTCCCCAGTCACACACCAAGTGCTTAGGATCATGATAAAAACACAAAGTATATGCCCCAGCTGCAGGAAATGAGGCCCTCTCTGCCAGGCAAAGGTTGGCAGAGGGTGTTTCAGGAAGAGGCAGGAATGATGCCATAAGCCAGCACTTCCTTCCACTTGTCCTGGGACCTTCTTGCTAGGCCTATGTTGAGGAAAATGGGCACAGACCTCACTGCCCATGAGGAGATATCCCAGCCACAGCCTCCATGCAACATGAAGAGCAATTTGAGGAGCAGCCAGACCCCTCTGCCTTGTGGTCCATGCACACAGGCGACTCTAGTG
Organism: Psittacus erithacus; assembly: GCA_009867235.2. Lineage (NCBI taxonomy): Eukaryota > Metazoa > Chordata > Aves > Psittaciformes > Psittacidae > Psittacus > Psittacus erithacus. The sequence continues at coordinate 3,759 of WYDI02004258.1, read as the reverse complement.
AGCCCAGAACCACCAAAACCTGAGCAGAGCCTGGGGCACCCCATGGCATGGCTCACACTGCTGCCTGCCAGCTCCCACCAGAGACCAGCACTGGAGGGACACTCACCATGCCCCAGACACCCCTCGTGGGGGGGGCAGCAAGTACAGGCAGAAAAACATGAGGAAAGGGAGCTGGAAACAGCCAGGCCCCCATCCCATTGCCAAAGGAACGGAGATCCAGCTACAGATGCACTAATGGGCACATCTGCCTTTGCTCCCTTCCAGCCATGGTCAGAGCCAGGACTCCAGGGCTGCCTGCAGTTTTCTACCTGGGAAGGGGCACTCCAGCATCAAAGAGCAGCAGGAACAGCCAAGAGCTAAGTCTGGGCTTTTCCCTGCAGCCTTGCAGGGATGAGATGGGACATGGTGCCCTGGGAGAGGCAGAGCCCCACATCCCCAGCACGCCTGGCTTCAGCTGGCACTGGGACACACATGGTCAGCCCTGGCTGTGCACAGCCACCACCAGCAAGGCAACAGCTCCCAGCCCCTCACACCAACATGAGCTCAGTGCAGATTCTGATTCCTCCTGCAGAGCTCATCCTGTTGTGCACTGGGTGCCCAAGGCCACCCCAGTGTGGCCTGGGATGCTTAGACCATTCCTGGGGAAGGGGTCCACTCTGGCACCCTGAGGATGGATACAACCAGGATACGAGAGTAGGAAAACATTCCTGAATGAACTAGAAGGGGTAACTGACACCATAACCTAGGCGAGGGCAGGAGGGAAGAGCAGTCATTGCAGCAGCTCAGCCCATTGCACACCAATCTTCATTTATTCCAAGTCTTCCTTCCTTTTCTGCACCATTTACTCATTTTCCCCATTCCTCCCTGCAACACACTGAACTGCAGCCAGTTCCCTCCTCCAAGGACTCCCTTTGGTTATTGGCAAATGAAGAGTCCTGTATCAATCCCTGGCACCGCTGCTACCAGATGCATCCTTGCCTAGTGCAAGGCAGAATTGCTTATGGCTCATCTATGTGCACTCAAGAGCTGCACCCAGAGCACTTGGACTGCTGACAAAAAGGCACATTCACCAACACCTGCCTTATAAATCAGAGAACTCAAAACACTGGCACTTGGGCAGCAGTCAGAGCTCACAGTGAGGATCACAGACCAAACCTTAGCATGAGGCCACACAAGCCCCACAGCACAGTGATGCTTTGTGCAAGGGTCTCTCCATCAGAGCATGAACGTGTTGAAATCAATCCTCATGCACAACAAAATGCTCAGGGGCAGAGACTGGCATGCTCTTTCTGTTGGCAAGAGCCATTGCTTCTACATACCTAAGGCAACTGGTAAACTTCTGCTTTGTGCCTTCTCTCAGATCTGTGTGCGACAATTTGGAAGCTGGTTTGTCCTTTCTATGGGGAAACTATGGGGAGAGGGCCATGGCTAATTCACCTGCTCAACAGCATCTCTACTGAGATACAGTGAGAGGAGAGAGGAGGGTCCCTGTCACCTCCTCAGCCTTGGGCAGAGGAGACACTGCCAATACCACCAGTGAGACCCGACACACCTCAGCCACTCCAGTATGTAAGTCTATTACCTGCAGCCAATTTTCACCACCACTGAACACGGCTTTGACAAGCAAAAAGGGAAATTGGTTGAAGAGGCAGAGGAAGACTCTTAAACTAGTGAATAACATCAAGATGACTCCAAAATGGTCCCTAAAAAACGCCAATCCCTGCCAAAAAAGAAAGCCAAAGATGCTGGGGATGTTTCTTGCCCACAGTCTTTCCCACTGACCCCAACAAAAGGTGCCTGAGGTGCCCAAAGAGCCAGGATTGAGGGTTTGCTCACTAAATCCCTCAGGCCTGGCTGCATCTGGCCCTAGAGGTTTGTGCCTTCTTTGCTGTTCTGCCACAGGAACCTGAGGAGGAACCATGGGGAGAACGGTAACAATCACCATCACCGACAGAAGCAGAGTGGAAGGGCAAAGCAGTTTTCCTTCTTTAAACTATACACATCCCAGTTTCAGCTTAGCTTCCACAGCAGGGACACCAGAGGGATGCGACACCAGGGAGACGAGATGCAGCTGGTTCCAGGGGATGCTTGAAGAGGAGTAAAGCTCAATCTGAATGCTGGATGTGACAGGGGAGGGCTCCCCCAGCACATCATTTGGCTGGCACAGCCTTGTGCTGCCTTACTTCCCCACAGAGAAGAAACTCTCCAGCAGCAGCAGGCAGTGAGTACCCAGGCACAGGAGGGGAATGAGGCCTCGAAGGGACCACTGACAGCAGTTCCATAGCGAAGAGAGACATTCATCCCCAGCATTCAGTCCCCAGGCTCTAACAGGAGAGCAGCCAAAGCCCAGTTGAGCTCTCCAGTGCTGACACACGACACAAGAAGTGAACCCTGTTCAGGACGATTAAGCAGTGCCAAACAGCCGTGGGGAGAGGTGGGTATTTGTCCAGTCATAAACACAGCAAAGGCATCACTCCTGGCACAGGATCCACCCTGGCGCTCTGAGCTGACTCAATGCTCCACAAAGCACAGCGAAGCTACCCCTGTCCAGCATTATCACAACTCTCAGGAGGAAAGCCACGAAGAATTAAAAGCTGATCAAAGATTACAAAGCCTCAAAGTGACTCTGTCCTAGACAGCAACGCTCCTTCCGGGACACAGAACCTCCAAACCCCATTCCATTTAAGCCACCAACTGCAACACCAGGACCACAAACACACTGAGAAGCAACGCAGTCAGTGACGACAACAGCAGAATCACGAGCGTTTAAATGAAAGTTACTTTCCCAGGGCTCCCAGATGCACATACACAACATGCACACAAAGGAAAATGGACTTCCAGGCCCTCGGAAAACTCTTCTTAAGGAAAAACCATACAGCCCCCCCTCCCTTCATGCAGGAAGGTGAGACACAGCCAGAATGCAAAGATGGTAGCCCAGCCAGCGGCACCCTGCCGCTGGCCACCACCTTGCTGTGCCTTTCCAATGGGATGAGGTGAGAAGGGGCTGGGGGACCGGGTGAGAGCTCTAATGCAGGGAACTTACCTTCCACAGTTGCAGTGACAAACTCGGTCTTCCCCTCTCAGATGCGGTAAGATGTAATTGTGAAATCTGTCCAACAACGCATTCATGTCCATCAAGCAAGCTATTGCCTGTAAGAGCCCATAACCAAGGCATCTGGTCAACTCTGGATGATGGAATAAAACATTGACTCGAGTTTGATTGCCAAAGACTGAAGCAGTCATAAAGAAAAATAATCTTTGGTGTTTAATGGGGCACATGCACACGCGCACACACACAGAGGTGCACAGGCTGAGGGACAGTGCGGGGAGGGGAAGAGGAGGAGGGATGGAGGGGAGGGAAATAAGCAAAATCTCTTACCATAACGATAGAGGCGCCCAGGATCATGAAAATCATGGTGTTTGCATTCATGGACATCAATAGGGAATTGCCAGCGGTCGGGTCCGTCCAGCCCGCGGGCGGCGAGCGGCGGCCGCGCTATTCCGCAGAGCTCAGCCCGGGGCGCATCGCGCTCAGCGCCCGCACGCTGCGGTGCGGCGGGGGGCCCCCCGCACACACGCGTGTTCCCCGCGCCGGGAATGCCGCGGGCTCCCGCGCCCTGCCCCCTTTATGTTTTTATTTTTCTAGGACAGATGTGATAGATAAAAAATAAAAATAATCATAAAAAATACAAACACCCCCCCCCCCCCCCCAAAAAACCGCCCCCCCCTTTTCCCCCCCCCCCCCCCCCCCCCCCGGGG
>WYDI02004257.1:0-20839 GCA_009867235.2 Psittacus erithacus | reverse complement strand
CTGAAAGTTAGAAACACAGTGCTGCACCAGCCACTAAGAAGGAGAAAAATGACTGCTACTGCTGAACCCAGGACACAAGTCCATGCTCCTTTCTTTAAAAGTACCATCACGATCATAGCATAAGCTTGTTCTCTTGTCAGATCACTGCATGGGCAAAACTAATCTATTATTTCCTCAATATTTTTATTCCAGGTAAGAAATTTTAATATCAACTTATGCAATACTCTCACTGCTATCACATAATACCAACTCAGAAATAAAATAGTTCTGGCAGTTTTTCACATGTCAAGACTTTTGTACATTAACAAAGCAACAGGGTAGTATGAACATACTGCAACTCTATCAAAACTTACTATATGCGTTGTGGAATGCCATAGGGATAAATATCGTCCACACTCTTCACTATGTCTAAAGAAGCTTCCTCAGTGGAAAAGAACTATTAACAAACCGACGAAAGCCAAAACACTGGTAAAAAGAGTGATGTATCCAACCAAAACCCCAAAACTCTCCATCTTGACAATACATAAGCATATTCCTAGTATGCAAGGCAACCAGCAATACAGGCTTGTAACACCTACATAGCACGAATACATATGACAGTGGGAACACAGGCACTGTAGCCTCTAAAAGCTAATATGCACACAAAAACTGCAAATATCTGGTATTTACTCATACCTACAAAATCATCCAGAAATCTTGAGAGATAAAATGGTATATAAGGTATCATAAGTTTATTTTAAGCAGTAGTAGATATGACCAAAAAAGTAATCTTTTAAAATAATGTGAACATTTTCTCCTAAAAACATCACACACTTAGAACATGTAAAAGAGCTAAAAAACAATACAATTCTTGTTCAAATCTTCAAGTTTCAGAGACACCATGCAATTTTAATGAGTAGGGAAATTCCTGCAGCAGTTGAAAATGTAGTGTAACGTATACACACAGTACATTCTACACCATAAAAATCACTAAAGAAATCCCAGCATTTGCATCGGTTTTTCATGCAACTAAACTTGGGTTTTTCAAAGTTAAATCCCCCCATGCCTCAACTGAAATACAATGTGACATAATGAAGCTGGTATCCTCAGCTGTAATACACAGGTAAGGCTGCCACCAGCAACAATCAAAAAATTGCTACTGCACAATCTGAAAGCGGGCACAATTACCAAAACTATTCTTGCAACCCACCTTCAAGACATTTTATCAGATGGCATTCTGTACACACAATTTACAGATTCATTACCACCTCCTCTTTCACAAACACAGAAAGACAAGGGTTTCCAAAATTCTCCTCTATAGCTTTCATGTTGAAAAGTTCCATCTGGCCAATCTACCAAAGTAAGTTTCACCCAGGGAACTTTTCAATTCTGATTACGTGGATTCTACTTGAAGCATACAATCACCACGTTACAAATGATGGGATCAATACATATGTTAAGGGAGGGGAGAGGAAGTCTTATGCTGCAAATTACGCTCTTCAGCATGAAGCATATGTTCTTTAACTGGTGAAATGTCTCCAGTGTCACACAGGAAATCAGAAGAAATAAAATGAGAGAATCCTACACGCAGCAATAAATACAAGTTAACATGAAGACAGCAGAACTATGATTACAACTGCATAGGTCATAAAAAGTAATTTCATAATCAAATGGTTTTCCTTTTCTATACTTTAATAACCTTACTCCACAAGCAGAAAAGGGAAGGGGCATTTTACTGAAAAATAATAAATGATTCTTTACGTAACACCTAAATCCAACATTGTATAGCAAAGCTCACAAAAAATACATATCATTTAAATGGATATTACCATTCACTGAGATACCACATGCTTCTGAAAATCGTTACATCTTGCTCAAACTTACGTATTAGCCTTCTTGGGTAGCACACTTATCATACAATGTTTAAAACAAACCAGAAAGCAACACACAGAATGTTATTCAAAATTCAGATGCAAAGAAGATTACAGGAAGAATTTATTTTAATGCATCTCTTATGGAGGACAGAGAACTTTAAAATTTTAACCAGCCTTTCAGATTTCCTTCTGATATTCTAAGATCCTAAGCCAAAATTACATTCTCCCTATGAAAAAGCCTTCTAAAAGAAGAGTTACACATGCAGGCAAAAAAAGAAGTTTCTTGTAATAAAGCGTAATGGACATGGTATAATTTTATTACTGACTAACAGAAAGGGCATCAGGTATTTAGTAGTAATGTTTATTCATCCTGCTCAATTTGAGTACTTATAAGTCTTCAAGTTTCACTGATGAAATATCAAGAATATTCTGTATTATTCTAGCCTAAAAAAAAAAACAAAAAAAAAAAAAAAAAAGCAAAAAACAAAACAATTAAAAACACCACAAAATCTAAATAGAAAGAAAGGGGGAAAAAAAACCAAACAAAATACACAAGAGGTAGAATAACAATCCACATCCTGACTGAAGCTGACATTTTTTCAAAGCACCTGTATTCAGCATCGTAAGTTCAGATGAAATCAGGAAATGCACACTGTGCAGAAACTGAAATTATCTTAGTTTGACTTACAAATTATCTTCACACAACAGAACTACCATTAAAAAGAACTACTGTGTAATTAGAAGCAACAAGAAGATTTTTTCTTTGTAATGTTTTCTTTAGTGATCTGCATGCATTCCTCCTAATTTAGTTTAAAATAAATTACTGATACAGAAGTCTGATCAACTGACTTATTCTACCAATCTGAAGCAGAATCAGCTTTAAACCAGAAAGTAGTTAAAACCTTTAAAATGCATCAGACATGATAAAAACACTAACAGAAAGAGGATGTGATTTAAGGTAGTCCTCCAAGTTTTGTACTTGTATGAAAAATGTTTGTTTTCGTGCTTTCTGATCCACTCAGCCCTACAATAAGCAGACATATGGTCTGCTTAGCAAAGACACTAGTACAACACATTAAGATTCTCTTAGCAGCAGCTTTACAGTCTTTTCTATACATTTACAAATTGGTACTGAGTTCTCCAAGAAATTTTATGGTAACAAGTAAACATGCTACACCCTGTGTGAGTTATTATGTGAATGGTACTGGCCTACAACAAAAAGCTGCAGGAAAATTAGTCATTAAAATGGTAATCTTCAGCATTCACTACTGTGATTGACTACTTCATTACAATCACAGTTTGATATCAGTGGTAACTGGTAGGAGCAATCTCCAAACATAGCAACAATAAAAAGAAATAAAAACAGCAGAAATAAAGCTTTACTATGCATATAAACAAGGACCCAGACCCAATAACACAGTTTGGGTCAAAGAAAGTTAAAATAAAAATTGGTATCACATAGGATACGTATACATATTCTTTCATACACTTCAGTGGAAATTTGATTTATAAATTTTAGCAAACTCTGTACTCTAAAGTACTTTCTATGCTTTATTCCTTATATGTCCTTCTTTATTCAGAGATAAGTAGTTCACTACTATACCATGTGACAGAAAATTGAAAATACCACAACAGAAACTGAGCTTTGTTATTTTTAATGTTTGCACTAAAAAACCCAAACAAAAACAAACCAAAAAAAACCCACCAAAACTTTTTCTCTGTCCTAATCACAATAGCAAGGGAAACCAATTACTTCCAAAATGCACTAAAGCAAAGGTGATTATAGCTGGCAACAATTTACCCAAATTCTTCATAACAGACTTGCTCCTTCAGGATTTTTTTAACAGGCCTTTGCACCAAGTAGTTTGTCAGAACACAAAAATTGGGGTATTTTTTGTTTTGCTTTATTTGTTCTCATAATATGTAAAGCGGTCTTGATTTTTCCTCCCTGAAAGCTCAGCAAACAAGAAACTCATAAGTGTTGTTTGGTAAGAAAATTATATGTACAGTAGACTATTTGGTTGGTATAAACTATAGCACTAATTTTGACCTACCGGGGCTAAGTCTGAAGAGGTCATCTGGTTGCATATGGCAAAAGAAACAGAAAATGCGTAATAATAAACACAAATAAAATATAGTCTTGTTTTTTTGTCATCTGGATTAAACATTTTTTTCCATTTCCAAGGCCAAAAACTAAAACACAAACACAAATAATCTCACAAGGGCACTTACTGACACAGTAGAAAGTGAAGGAATAACAACCTACAGCTCCAAGAAAAGCACACAGATAAAGTAACTAGAAATTAAGGATGTTTCCCTCTCTCATCATGCCAATGCAGAACATGAAACAGTCCCAGAAAATTATGTCTGAGACATTAGAAAAGGTATTAGAAGCAAGCAGGTAGTATGACATGAATATGAACATGAGTTAGATTTTATTTTTTATCTTTACATGTTGTCTAAAGGAATACGAAAGATCTACTCAGATTATTTCAATCTATCACTATATACATGCATTCAAGAACAGCATCTTGCTGACAAGAAATGCAAGTGGGACTGCTGGATGAGTTATGATTGGAAGCGGACTACAACCCTGATTAAGCTTAATGCAAAGCCAGACCTCCATGCAGCCAGGCTGAAATAGGAGAACCTGTTGTAACACAGATCCACCGCCCGGAGGCTGACAGGCTTGCATGGAGCCCTGCATGCAGCGTGATAATAGCAGGACCAGCACAACAGGGTGCTGAAGTTCACAAATACAGTTTTAAAAGAAGAAAAGAAAAAGAAACACCTACTCGCTCTTCCCAGAGTTCAGCACATTCAGAAAATTGAGATCACAACTATTACAATTCTCTAGGCCATCACAGAGAAGCAAAGGGGGGGATGGAGAGGAACAACAAAAAAAAACCCACAAGACAAAATGAAGAAACAAGTAAGCAGGGGTGGAGCAGGGGGAAAAGGCAGAACAATGAAAGAGAAAACTTGGGGGCTGAGTAAAGACATTTTAATCAATAGTTTGGGTTGGAAAGGACCTTAAGGTCTTTAGTTCTAACTCCCCTGCCATGGGCAGCGACACCTCACACTAAACCATGTCACCCAAGACTCCGTTTCAACTTGGCCTTGCACACTGACAGGGATGGAGCATTTCACAACTTCCTCAGGCAACCTGTTCCAGTGCCTCACCACCCTTACAGTAAAGAACTTCTTCTAAACTTCTTCTAAAGAACTTCTTCTAAACTTCCCCTGTTTAAGTTTTAACCCAGTACCCCTTGTCCTCTCATTACAGTCCCTGATGAAGAGTCCCTCTCCAGCATCCTTATAGGCACCCTTCAGATACTGGAAGGCTGCTATGCGGTGTCCACGCATCTTCTCTTCTCCAGGCTGAACAGCGCCCACCTTCTCAGCCTGTCTTCATACGGGAGGTGCTCGAGCCTTGTGATCCTCCTCGTGGCCCTCCTCTGGACTTGTTCCAACAGCTCCATGTCCTTCTTATGTTGAGGACACCAGAACTGTACACAATACTGCAACTGACGTCCCACAACAGCAAAGCAGAGGGGAAAAAAAAGAATAAAGAGGGGTGGGGAAACTAACCAAGGAAAACGATGATGCAAAAATACCCAGAACAATTGCTCATGACCAATGAACCAATTCTCAGCCAGTTCCCACCCAACAGCAAACAAAAACTCAAAAAATCAGAAAACAATAATCAAAAAAAACCCAAAAAAGCACAAGAAAAACAAAACCAAAACCCAACCAAACAAAACCCCAAACCAACACACTTTCAAACCAATAAGCCCGATTCCGAATATATGCATCAAATAACAGATACAACAGGAATATTTTCTAGTTGAGCAAATCAACAAGATTTTTTGAGAGAAATTACACTTTTTTTTTTCATATCTTTTTAATCATTGACAATATAACATCCCTCACCTTTATCCTACCATTCCCTACTGGTAATACAACTACAAGCAGGAAAGTAATTTTTTATGCCAGAGATGTAAAACAAGCTATATAAATCAATAAGGGAAGATGACCCATTACCTTACTGCAAAATACACGAACTATTGGTAGCTTCCTACATCTTTTGATGAATTCCTTCACAAATCAGCTGCAATTTTGAAAAACAGCAAACTACACAATATCCAATGCCTTGCATAATCAATGGATCTTTAATATCTCCAGCTTCTAGCAAAGCAATTAATTAGGTCAGCTCTCAAATAATCATCAGTAGTGCCCAAGTACACTGCTCAATGACTTCTACTTGTACTGCATCAGCAATTTTTTCTTTTTTTTTTTTGTTTTTTTCTTTGGGGTAGGGAGGAGGGGACAAGAGAGACAGAAGTCAAGAATGAAGTTCTCTGTACCCAGAACTATAAACAGAATAACAATTATGTTATTTCTATTCCCAAGGTAGTAGCTGGAAAATCGTTGTAAGTTTATTTTTGTCTTTCTGGATTCCCAACTAACTCTCTCATTCTCATACATCTGCAGAACCACCAGAATACAAATGAGGGCTCAGGCCTCTTCAGGCTCTCCTTGGCAACCTCCTTCCCAGAAAAAAACAGAATGACCAGCTGGACAATCATAAAAATCATCTACCTTGCTTCTTTATCTCTGGATAGTTGGACCCTTAGGTGTCTTAGTCTCACTACCTCAAAATGAGACTTGCAGAGCCAGTCTCTCTCTCCCTGCAAACTCATTAATTCAATTTCTCTTCTTCTGACCTTCAGAGTAAAAATTACTCAGTTGCCAATAAAAAAATTAAAGAAAGAAAAAGGATGCAGAGGTAAATGAAAAATCTAAACCACACATTTACCCAAAGGAGGCTACTGTCAGTTTACAGCTGCCTGGAAGAGTTTTCTTCAATGAATAAAACACAGCAACAACAATTTATACAAGTAATGCTCTTCATAGGATAATACAAAGTAAGTTATTAAATGGAGGAATGGAAATCAATATAACAAAGGACAGGATACAAACTGGCTAGAATGGAAATAGCCATGAACTTGACTGAAAGGAGAGTAATTGAGTAAATCTGTAAAATAGTCTTGAAATAGGTATTAAATAGTTCTTTAGTAAGAATATGCCATCTCCGAAAAGCAAAATGTGATGAACTTTACTGGTGAAGTTGGGAGTAAAATCAACACAGATGAGAGTAACTGTGTTGATTATACTGAACAAGCCTGTTCATGAAGAACTGGAGGAGTTTGAAGACTTAAGCAAAGCAAAAAGGATGAAACTGAACAGCATTATGTGAAGAGCATTCACTAGAACTTCTGTTACAACCTCAGATCTTACCAGCTAGAAATACATCAGAGGAGAAAACACTGGGTGTACTGCCTGGTTACTGATTAGTACTACAAGCACCAATTAGATACAGCCATACAAAAAACAAACCATCACATCATCTATCAGGTAAAGTTTTCCTAGAAGAGAAAAGAAACACAGTCTTGCAATGCATTTAGCGAAAGTATATGAAAGAAGTTCTTTCCGATTCTGTTCACTCATATTCAGACTAGAAAAATATAGAAAAGAGGTACCAAAATCATGAAATAGAATGGAAGCAAATGAGACACTTCAAAAGAGCACAGTGTTTATCAAAGATAGTTAGGATCTGATCTCTCACCTGAGACACACTAGGAGTTGAGAACTAAGGAAAAATTATCCTAGCTAAAGACAATTATAATCATAGATCTTATGTGGAAATACTGACAAAACAAAGACTAGGAATTGAAATAAACTTTCACATTTTACAGCATGTCAGCTTCCTGGTATTAATAGTGTAAGCAATGCAACTATTTTTTGGATCAAAATGGTTTTACATCCGAACAGTACTAAATCATGTGACCAGCTATGGTAGCAAGTAATGGGACTCCCTGACGCAACAGGTCTCTCTTCCATAAGTTTCCATGTATTCCTTACACTAGTTAAAATAACCAAGCAAGTATCACAGGCTTAAGGAACCTCAACATTTAACAAGAAATTCCAAAAAGTCTATTTGGCAGAATTCAACGAATATTACTGCACAGGAAAATTGTGGAACAGTGTTGTAATCTCATACCCATCCTGCTGAAACAGCAGTATACATAGTAACGTGACTCAACTGTAGTCATAGCTGTCAGAATATTGCCTTAGTGGTTTTCACTCTTCTCAGTGACTTAAAATGCCAACTAGTCCTCCAGTTCACAACGACAAATCCTGCAGAAAGCACATCACTTTCAAAGATTAAAGTAGAAGCAAAAAAACCCAGAACCACCAAACCTCAACTGAACTACACCCACCACGTTGAGATTCTCATTCTGCAGTCAGAGTGACCATAGATACATATATTAGCAAGCAGCCAGTAGAAAGTAGCTGTTTCAAAAATAAAAATGTATAGCTGGGGGAATAACAAATTTGGTATCTCCCAAATTGCACACACAACAACAACAAAAGCTTATTGGATAAATGTAAATCAAGGGAGCACAATGAGAAAAGACTGGTTTTTGAAAGAAAAGGACAATATCCTTACTATACACCAAAAACCCTGTATTGCAAAAATTAGAATTGCATCTACGCTAATAAACCTTTTGTGTTTCCAATTGAGAGAGATCTTATCTAAGGAAGGCACATTTGTTCCCACCTGCTACCAAATCTAATGGCAACTTTCACATGAGATATAGATCCAGTAAGTGCCCTGTGCATTCTTACGCCAAGGCCCAGTGCTCACTGGTGTAAAGTCATTTAACAGGGACTGGAAAGACAGGACTACTTAACAACTGACAGTGACTGTCACTAAAATGGTTGTTTTCCCTCAAAGTTAGAACTGTTAGCCTCAAAACCTGTCCCACAACGAGGACAAAGCGTCTGCCTTATTTTGCAGCTGCTTTTATTTCCTGTCTTATTGCCTCACTGCACCGAAAGAACCCCAGGGAACTGGACATGCAGTTTATTCAAAGCACTCTTGTTGCTGTAAGAGTATGAAAACAACATCCCAGCTTCACTATGAAATGACCTTGATGATCTCTACAACATTTCTCAGAGACTAATAAAATTTGTAAAGATACTTGCTGATATGATTGATTGCATTCTTCACTGCTCCAGTTACCTCAAACTAAATTTCCTGTCATTATAATGATGACTTTTGTAAATGCAGTTTCTTAATTTTCTCATAAGTCTTTCAATAGCGATCTCACAATAGACTAAAAGTGTTTATGGATCAATAACATGCAAGAATTTCAAACCTTTCAGCTTCTGAAGTGCTGTGACAGAGCATTAGCAGAGAGCGTAATTCCTATGTAACAGGAAAATAATATTCAAAAATAGTTTGCGCTTATCCAGCACCATGAACAGCTGGAGAATTCTACAGATTCTGAATAATATCGGGTGCTGATGATTCATCATTGTCTCAATGGACAAAAAAAGAAAGTGAAAAAGAAATCACAAGCAACACGTATATTCAAGACTTACCTGGTCACAGTCTGTTGTGCTGAGCTACTAAAGCATGCCTGACCTGATTTTCCCTAACATTTTGTTCAGGTGAATTGCAGGATGTAATTATAACCAGAAGGGCTTTGAAAGGAGTCAGAGAAGGTTGAGAGCATCTACCCATCTGGCTCTAGGTATGATTAAAATGTCTGTATTGCTTTCAGTCTCTGAAAACAGCACATCTTCATTCATACAGAAACCCAGTTAATTAAGTCATGCTGATAATGTACTTCAGGACAGGGTACTTCAGAAGCAACTGCATCTGTACAAAGAACAGTACATCTTCTGCATAAGGTCAGGAAGCTTTTCTCATTCACAGACAGGTTCACAAACGTCACAGGCCCAAATGCTCTAAAAGGATCTCTCTTCAATAATTCAAAGGCAAAACTGAGACAATTGCTAGGAAAGAAGAAACCCCTCTGCAGATGAACTCTTGTCTGCTTAAACTTGAAACAAAAATAAGGCAGCCTCCAACAAGAACTTCATTGGACAGGCTCAGGTGCCAAGTGAGAATTATTGATCTGTACCAGTTACAGACACTGCCAAAGATGGCACACCAAATTGCTACAAGCAGAACACCCTGTGGTGAGCTGCCAGACACCCATCCAGCCACTCTCTTGCACCCTCTCCTCAACAGGACAAGGGAAATAGTAAGATAGAAAAGCTCATGGGTCACTCACCGATGCTGTCACAGGATGGCCAGACGCAACTCCTCCACCTCCTCCCCTCCCAGAGAGTGCAGGGGGATGAGGAATGGTAGATGAAGCCACTCCATTAACAGCTCCTGTCTGCCACTTTTTCCTCCTCACACCCATTCACTGCTTCAGTGCGGGGTCCCTCCTATAGCATACAGTCTTAGATGAACTTCTCCAACATGGATCCGTTATAGCAGATGCAGACCTTCAAGAACAGACTGCTCCAGGTGGGCCACAGTTCCTGCTCCTGTGTGGGTTTCCCTCCACAGGCCACAGATCCAGGAGGCTGTTTTGGTACCTGCTCTCTCTCCATGGCTGCAGTATCCCTCAAGGCATCTCCACGGGCTACAGTGTGGACACACGCTCTACCACGGTCTTCTCCAGGGGCTGCAGGGCAAATCTCTGCTCTGGTGCCTTGAGTAACGTACCCCCTTCCCACCTTCTTCACTGGCCTTGGTGCCTGCAGAGCTGTTTCTCGCACTCTTCCCTCACTCCCTTCTCGCAATCTGCTGTGCAGCACTTTTCCCTCTTTCTTAAACGCACTTCTGAGAGGCAGCACCATCCTGGCTGAGGGGCTCACCTGTGCCCTGCACTGGGTCTGCTGGAGCTGGCTGGAATTGTCTGTGTCCAGCCCAGGGCAGCCCCAGCTGCTCCTCACAATGGCCACCCTACAGCCTCACCATTGCCATCATCTCACCATAAACCACACTCACAAATGAACAAAAAATCCCAAAACAACCAAAACTAGAAAAGAACCCAGTAAACTCCTTGGGACTTGATTAGGTAAGAGCAACATAAACATACCATATAAGGCACCTGAAGGTGGCAGGCAACTAGACGTAGATTTCTCAACAGTGACTAAGGTAATAAGAAGTTACGGCTTCTTGTTACCCTGGACTCCAGAAAGTCGAGGTTCAAACCCAGGCCCTGACACATACTTCTGGATTCTAACACACAAAAACATTTTGTAGCAAATTTATATATATTGGCTGATATTACTTAAAAGTTATTACCTCGGTCTGTTTTCGTTAGCCAATCTCCACAGTTTTTACTAGAAGTCCTGCATTTTCCATTACACAGATGCAGATTCAACTCCTTCAGGTTGTGAAGATGACAGATGTGACTTGAAGCAACATCATGAAAGGCTGCTAATAGATTCAATCCCACTATTCTGCCTTTACCACTGAAGCACTGCTTTATCTTTAAAGACCTCTCAGTTGAAATCACAGCAACTTATTCATAATATTTTCAACTATAACCATAATTTCATATACATCAATTACACATTTCTAAAAGTTAAAGCAGAATCTTCAGAAGCTGTGCTACAGAGGAAAAAAGCAGAGTTACAAGCAACACTTGTAACATCCCAAGTACTAAATGCACATGGTCTTTAAAGGTGGTAATAGTTTTTCACTTACTTTTTAGTAAGGCCTTTCCACATTTAGCAGTTCTGAATACCTGAGTATATGAAGCTATGTAAAGCATTGCAAAGCTATGTATAAAACTATACACAAAACCTCAGCCTCACACATCTGTGCTAGTACATAACAACATCTTGTCTCACAAAAATAGAATATATACCCTATATTATAAAATACATCATACTGTCATGGTTTAGCCAAGCCGTAAATCAGAACCATGCAGCCCGCTGGCTCACTCACTCCCCCCACTTCCTTTCCCCACCCCAGCTCCCAGAGGGATGGGGAGAAGAGTCAAAAGAATGTAACTCCCACGGGTTGAGATAAGAACAGTCCAGTAACTAAGGTGCAACACAAACCACTGCTGCTACCACCAATAACAACAATGATAAGGGAAATAACAAGGGAAGAGAATACAATGGCTCACCACCCAGCCTGACCCAGCAGTAATCTAACCCTCCTGGGCGATTCCCAGTTTATACACTGGGCATGACATGCTGTGGTGTGGAATACTTCTTTGGTCAGTTTGGATCAGGTGTCCTGTCTCTGCTTCCTCCCCTCCTCCCTGGCAGAGCATGAGGCTCAGAAAGTCCTCGGTCAGAGTAAACATTACTGAGCAGCAACTAAAAATATCAGTGTTATCAGTGCTGTTCCCAGGCTGAAAGTCAAAAAAACAGCACTGCATCAGATACTAAGGAGAAAAATGGCTGCTACTGCTGAACCCAGGACACATACGTATACAGATTTGCCAAAAAAAAACATTTTCAGACAGGTCAGAATATAGTATGTCTCTCTCTCTAACTTGGTTATATAAAAATAATGGAGGGACAATACATTTACTATAAATACATGATTGCGGGTTTGCTTAACATTTTCAAAGATGAAGTCACTTATCCTTTGTGCGTTTTGTTCTAGCTGTGTTGCTTTGTACCAAGTTAAGTCATACTTTCTACGTCTACATCCCTGAAGTGCTTGCAGAAAATTTGGAGCTCAAAGGCACAAACAGTTAAGGAATTAGTACTGCACTGACAGCACCTAAATAAGACCATATAGTGCTGTGCCTGCTAAAACTGTAACCAGATCATTCAGAAAACTGACAATAATTTTCTGATTACTGGAATTTATCAACATCAGTGATAATTTTGAAGGGACTTAAAAAAAAGAAAAATCACTATTCTCCTCTTCTAATTAGATTTGAATGGATATCCAAAGAGATGCCTTTGACAAAAACACAAGAAATATTCCAGCTGAGAAAGCCACATGGTTGTAAACAAATCAATCAAATCTCCTTTTACTGCTGCACATACAAGGTGGAAGAACACAGACCTCCCTTCTTACTTGCAAAACTTACACCAAAAGACATGATATAGCCTCAGGGAAGGACTGAACTACTTTCCCCTCATCATTAACCAACAGTGAGAACTAGAAATAGCATCCGAGCCTTTACCTTTGGGGGGCGAAAATAAAAAAATGTGCATCATTTCTTATGCTTCTGAATTAGGTAAGTTTAACTCTAGAGCCTCTTCTCAATTGCTAAATTGCTTCTGGGAAACAGAATGTTTTGTATCCACAACATGTATCAATGTTTTGCACTAACTTTTGTGCCTATTCATATTTCAAACGCAAACTTCTCACATGTAAAAAATACGGGGATGGACTTTAGCAGGGCCTGTTCTGACAGGACAAGGGGTAACAGTTTTAAACTAACAGAAGGTAGACTTAGTCTAGGTATAAGAAGACATTTGCTTATGATGTGGGTGGTGAGACACTGGCACAAGTTGCCCAGAGAAGCTGTGGCTGTCCCATCCCTGGCAGCACTGAAGGCCAAGTTGGATGGGGCTTGGAGCAACCTGGTCTACTGGAAGATGCCCCTGCCCATGTCAGGCAATGTCAGTGTTGGAACTGCATGAGCTTTAAGGTCCTTTCCAAACTAAAACAGCATGTGATTCTATGATCTCCTCATAAGAAAGTGCCTGATTAGCTGATGCTACACAGTTGTCAAGTATTTTCCTATACAAAATGTATTCAGGTTATTAATAAAGACACTAACAATGCAAGAAGCTTATTAACCAACTAGAAAAACACACAACCCCAACTGCTCTTAATTTCAGTGTATATTTGATGTCAGCATATGTGTGGGCAAACAAAATACCTGTCTTTTTAACTACTTCATAATAGCCTATTATTCAACTCTTCGCTATAATTTAAATGAAATCTCTTAGTATCTATTATCATATTTCCACTTTGCTACATTTTCTTTAAAATACAAAGATAAAACGCAAGAGACACACAGGAAAAATCAAGGTTAAAAACTTGACACACAAATTAAAGGTATTAAGACTTTAAGAAATATTTTAAATATTTTTTAGTCACAAGTTCTAAGTAATGCCACCATTTAAACATCCATTACACAACAATTATATAAAAATATGCTAAGTAACATTACTGACTAAAATAAAATAAAATTGACTAAAATCTATTTATCTGCCTTAACAAAATCTCTGCATAGGAAAGGAAATAAGCATACAAAACATTTAATAACGCTAACCTTAAATATACAACAGCATATTAAAGAGCAGTTTCACTAATGACCAAATTATTCTTCCACACATAATTAGCTATAATCAACATTATAAAACAAAGGCACAAAAGTTACTTGCTTGTTTACACAACAGTAATGCAATGCTATTCCTCTTGAGATAAACATGACAATGAATCAACAAATTTAAACGTGTACAGAGCAAACAGATTATTTTCTGGTCACTTTAATAAAATATATTCCAACTATTAAGGCTTCTACGCTACATTTAGCACGGATGTTGCAAAAAACATGAATTGTTGCTTAATATAACAACATTTTCAAAGTTATATTAAGCTAAACAACTTGTGTTATTTCACTTTTTAAACTTAACTGATGACCCATTGCCCCTACCCTTTTGTTTCCTATGTTTTAAAGTGTTCTTTAGTAATTCAAAGATATTTCTTCATATCTTACTAATGTGCTTAGTCTCCTGAGAAGTTTTCAATGGGTGACTATAAAAAAAAAAAAAAAAATCTTTTGGAAATCCAAATTGATTATATCAACCAAAACATTTTTTCTACGATTTTTAATCCTGCCAAAATAATTCTCTTTTTAAACCCTCCTCCCAAATGGATCTTACTGAAGTGTCCACAAATTCCATTCTTCTGTTATTGTTTCAGTTACTTTGTCCAGCGCATTTGCATGGTTTACTGTCCCATAATTCCCTGGATAATGGACAGAAATATTTAAGTCAACAAAAATAAACAATCAAAATACCATTTCTCACTCTGCAGTCCTCAGTGGATAAGGCCAGCCTAGCAAGAGGTTATACATGTCCATTGGTAATTCCAGTATTTTATGCCGGAGTTCCTTGAACAACTCCACAGTGAATACCAGATAGTCCAGCAACTTGTTCATGATCACTTCACTACAAACATGAACATATGTGCATATGGTCCACACTTTCTCTGTAAGCTTTCCAATTGCAAACACAACCTCTGGTGAGCTCTCTATGATGGAACGTTCTGGACTGGGAGCCTTCCACAGTGAATAGTATTCCAAGAAATTCATTTTGCATCTGTACAAGCTGGCATTACAACCTCCCCAACATTTCCACACCAATGTCATCTGCAGAAAGGCTCCTCAACAGCTTCCTTCTTTTGGTAGCTGTTCCTCACACTGTTTTTTATGCTTTACTTCATACTTAATCTGCCAGATTTTATGATGCTGTTTCCCTCATCTGACTACAATTCAACTTTTAATGGCTGCCTTGTTGCCTCCAATGATTTCTCTCACCAACATGTTTAACCTCCCTTGTTAACTTTATCCCATTTTCTTAAATCTTTCTTATTGTGTGCTTCCTCAGGTATCCTCCATTGGCTACAGGGATTTACTTTTCTTTACTGCACAATCTACCTTCTTTTCAAAAAGCTGTTTTGTTTTACTTATTTCCCTGAAGTTGTGCACACTTACAACGTGAAGGAGTGTTATTCTGCTGTTCATCTTTTTTTTTCTGTTTTGTCCATTTTTTATATTGATTGGCAGTATGTAACGGTCAGTTCTACTGACTGGTGCTCATACTGCAAGATTGTGCACTCAGCACTGTCCCTCTCCTCTTAGTCAAATCCTCTCTTACATGCTATGTAACCAGTTCTTGTATATCACTGACAGCCTATAAATCTCACTTTAGCTGCATCTCAGTGTGGAATTCTCCTGTAACTGTTGTCTCCCTTGACTACTGTAATTCAAGACCACTGTTCTTCTCATTCTCTCATCTTTTTCAGTGTATTATGTAAAGCCAATGCCACCATCTTGGTCAAGTTGTCAGTTAACCAGAAACTACTATATCATTCCTGTTCAGGTCTAGTACTTCTACCTTAAAAATTCTGCATTGTGTGGTGATCATTTTGTTAATTTGATCCAATTCTAAACTCTCTTAGTACGCACCACTACCCCCATGATCTCATTGCCCTCATTCACACCTAGGTTAAGAGATGTCAGTTACATGTATGTCTTCATATGTATAACTTATTAGAAGCAAAATGCACATCAAACAATTTTCCCTGCGCATTATTCCATGGCTGTATAATACCAAATAAAGACAGAACATTTTTTCAAAAAAGCCAAAATTCAAAGAATACTGGACAAAAAATGGAGAAGTTGAATGTCCTGGACCACTACATCCCAGTCTTTCACAAAAAAAGGTGTTCAACATAGTCAGATGCTACCATAATGGTAAAACCTCTGTTTTTTTCTGTCAGTCTTTCAGAGGGAAAATTTAAGAAAATTTCACATAACATAAACATTTTTTTTTGCATTAGAAAAATCATCAAAAGAATTCTTTTATAACATGAAACTATTTTTTCTTCTGGCTCACATTTAAAAATACGATTTCCTAAATGTGAAGAATCAAATTCATCTTTTAAGTTCAAGTAAGTAAAAAACAGAGCATAATACCTATTCAAAACTGAAAATAAAACAAAAAAAATTAAAAAAACCCGAAACCCACAAAAAGAATGCTGAAATTTTTGTTAGTTTTTCCTCACTAGATCAAATTCAATGTTTGTGGGTTTGTTTGTTTTGTTTTGTTTTTTTACTTATCTTACTGCAGTGGATTTTCAGTGGAACTCAGCATATTTCTAACGTGAAAGCCTTTGTTTGTTAAATGCTAGAACAGAAGTTCAGTTAATAGACTAATAGAAATATTTACCTAATACTGGCAGGTTTTGAAACAACAATTTAAACCAGATTGTCCTGGATTCATTACCATGATAAGTACACAGGAATATAAATACATAGTAAATGTAAAATGTTTCTAAAATATAGACATATAATAAATATACATTATTTCTGAAAAATTTTTTAAAGTGCCTCTCTTCAAAGAAAACCCTTTACTAGCCTTTCATCCCTTTCCACCCCAATCTTGTAGGTTGCCTCACTTTCACTTTTTCTGAACACTTTTCTTAAAATAACCCAAGCATTCAAAAAATATTTGCTATTCTAAATGCACTATGAATAAGACGCATTTATGACAGGAAGCTCAGATACACAAAACTCCACTTTTAAAATCTAAAAATCCCGCACCCCAAACTTCACACAAATTGCACACAAACTGCAATTCTTGCTTACAAACAACTTTCTAAACATACACAGAATTGCTGGACATGAAGGTTAAAGATAATTTCCCTTCTACTGTATACAAATGCAAACTCAAATTCACGAACTAGCTTTATACTAATGGGAAGGAAAATGCTTCTGCATATATATAAAGTCTAAGCCCCCAAAAAGTGTTAATCTACCTTATATAGCCTACTGGGAAACAGTAATATTATAAAAAGTAGCCACTGCTTACTAAGGCCACATTCATACACCAAAACTCAAAATAAATATATTCATCATTAATATACTACTTCTAAATTAAATGCTTTCATTTTCTAAAGAAAATGTTTTCAAAGAATTACTACAATATTGTGACTGAAATATTTCTGTATTTTATTCTTAGCAAATGAGATCTTTTAACTTTAGATGAAGAAGGGAAAAAACAATCTCCCATATGAAGACAGGCTGAGAAAGTTGGGGCTGTTCAGCCTGGAGAAGAGAAGGCTTGCTGGAGATCTCACAGCAGCCTTGCAGGATCTGAAGGGGGCCTATAAGGATGCTGATGAGAGGCTCTTTATTAGGGACTGCATTGATAGGACAAGGGGTAACAGGTTAAAACTTAAACAAGGGAAGTTCAGGTTAGGTATAAGGAAGAAGTTCTTTATTGTAAGGGTAATGAGGCACTGGAATGGGTTGCCCCAGGAAGTTGTGCTCTATCCCTGGCAGCGTTCAAGGCCAGGTTGAACAGAGCCTTGGGTGGCATGGTTTAGTATGAGGTGCCCCTGTCCATGGCAGGGGGGTTGGAACTAGATGATCTCAAGGTCCTTTCTAACTAAAACCATTCTATGATTCTACCATGCTGTGCAAGCGCCTGTTTAGCAACAGCCACCTCAGGTTTCAATGTAGAATGCAGAAGTTATATCCATGGTTTGCAGGAGAGCACCATAAAGAAAAACATGTATGCACGACACTTACAGTCTTCTGACTGTAAGTCCTTTGACAGACCGCATATTTCCTCAATTACTTGTTTTTCTGCTTACATTAAATAAAGAAAACCTGTTATTTTTATGGCATCTCCCCCCAAATAGTCCAGAAAACAAACATAAAACAAAAAAAAATCCCAGCTTTCTAAATTCAAACTGCTCAAATAACACCAAAAAGAGACATTTGAAACATTTTTCACCAAGCATAAATGTGTACCTGGCCAAGACAACAGTCATGCAACTAGATATATTGCAGCCAATCAGTCATTAAATCTATTTTAGTGACCTAAAAATGAAGATACTTTTCTTATTGCTATCCAAATTTTAATAATTTTAAACAACTTCCAAGCCTTACCTTTTCACACTATTTAATTTCAACATTCACTTCTCTACAGAACAAAAATTTCACACTTGCAATTCTACTGACTGAATTAATGAATGTTTAGCAGTTACTCCTCCTTAAGAAATACATCAGAATAAAGAAAAGTGAAAGAAGAGATACACTACACAATCATATCTGAAGACTCAAAGTCCTTCCCAAGAACATATTTTTCAAAATTTTGTACAAGATCAGATAGTTAAGATCAATTTCGTAATGACAGTATCAGCTTCAAGGAAAACTAGAAAAAATAATCACTAAAAAAAGATGCAATTCATTAGTCTTACTAAACTTTGAAATTTGACTGAAGGTTACTTTTTGTCCTAGGATAACTCAATCACGTTATTCTGAAAGAGGAAAATTTTAATTACCTCATAGCTCAAAGGTATACATATATTTTTTTTAGAGTATCTGTAGGTATCCAAGTTCACAGAAAAATTACTCTTATCAGTCCACCAGTGAAGAACTGGCTTGCTGAGTTTGAGAGATAATTGTTGCAGCCACAGAATTAGCTTTGTTTCTGATTTTTTATGCAATACTTAGTTACCTTAGGCAACTATCATCAAATTACAAAGAAATGATAGGACAATGCTAAAACTCTTACCCACCCCAAGCTTCCTGACCTTTGGGAAGCTTTATGTCACAGGCTTCAGACTTAAATCCTTGAAGGACATGGAGCTGTTAGAGCAAGCCCAGAGGAGGGCCACAAGGATAAAGGGGCCAAAGCATCTCCTATATGAAAACAGGATGAGAAAGTTGGAGCTGGTCAGCCTGGAGAACAGAAGCTGTGTGGAGACCTCATAGCAGCCTTCCAGTATCTGAGGGGGCCTATAAGCATACTGGGGGAAGATTCTTCATCAGGGACTTTAGTGATAGGACAATGGGTTCAAACTTAAAACAGGCAGAGTTTAGGTTAGATGCAAGGAAGAAGCTCTTTACTGTGAGCATGGTGAGGCATTGGAACAGGTTGCCCAGAGAAGCGGTAAATGCTCCACCCCTGGCAGTGTTGAAGGCCAGGCTGGACAGGGCCTTGGGCGACATGGTCTGGCGTGAGGCACCCCTGCCCATGCGGGTTGGATCTAGATGATCTTAAGGTCATTTCTGACCTAAACCACTCCATGATTCTATGATTCCATCACGCTGTGCAAACACCTGTTTAGCAACACCCAGAATACTGGTGTGTTACCAACACCAATGCAAATTTCAGCACCATATGGGCAGCAATAAAGTTGACTCAAACCCAGCAAGACACCAAGGACAGAGTGCTCCACTGGGGGTTAGCCATCAGTGTGAGCCCTCCCACTAAGTGTATCCCATGAAGGTAACATTAGACCTCGTTAATACGTACAGTATTTATAAGAGCAAAAGATGAAAATGGCTTACTGAACTTTTAGCTTCCATGCTTTCCCCTAGACCCCAAATTTTAACTCATGTTTCTATTACAATTTTAAAAAATATTCAAATTAACATTCCTAAGATATGAAGTACTATTTAGCATTAATTATTTCTATAACAAGCTTTGCTGCAACATTCTTTTTAGCCTTGAAATAATTAAGATCCTCAAAATCTATTTTTCTTAATGCACTTGAATTTCTGCAGTATTTGCAATGAGCAATTTCAGGGGTTTTCCTGGTATTTATCTGCTTAGTAGAGCTTAAGGCAGTAAGCTGTACAACTGATCTGGTACCCCTGACAGCTTGTCACACAACTGTCATAGTTTCCTGATTTGTGTCAAAATCTGTTTGTTCAAACCCTGACAGATGACAAGAAAGTTTGAAGAGTTATATCTATGGCAAAATAAAGCTCTAATACGGAAAATACATACTTTTGAACTGTTACATTAAAGATTTGTGAGCATGCTAATACTCAACAAGATACCTGTTACCATAGGTAACTCAAAGCACAAAACACCTGTCACACACTTTTACCTTATCATCAAACATAACCATTAACTTATCAGTGTCATATCTTCAACCATACCTCTTGTCAAAGACATATCTTGCATTTCTGGCAGACCCTATCAAAATTTGGGTATTTGTTCTGAACTATGCCATCCCCTCTTATGCATATGAAGTTAAGAGATATTTTCTGTCTAATACATTGCTTTGAAACCATAAACATCAAATCCATTTAAGCTAATGAGGAACTTCACTGCCAAAAAACAGGTGGGGGGAACAACTCAAGAACTGTAATAAACGCATCTATATAGGCACCCTCTAAAGTCCACTCACTCTGTGGGGTTTCTAAAGAGAAAAAAGCTCTTTCTTACCATAGCTGAGCTTCTAACACTTAATATTTAAAGGAATTTTATTAAAAGAAGAAAAATAACATATCCAAGAGAGTGGTACCTGTCCTGGGTTCAGCAGTAGCAGTCATTTTTCTCCTTCTTAGTAGCTGGTGCAGTGCTGTGTTTTTGATTTT